>VONZ01002213.1:0-61964 GCA_012976165.1 Labeo catla
TAGCGACATGCTAGTCATGCTAGAAACATGCTAGCGACATGCTGATCATGTTAGAAACATGCTAACGACATGCTAGTCATGTTAGAAACATGCTAACGACATGCTAGTCATGCTAGAAACATGTTAACAACTTTGCTAATCATGCTAGAAACATGCTAGCGACATGCTACCGACATTAATCATGTTGGAAACATGCTAGCGACATGCTAATCATGTTAGAAACATGCTAGCAACTTTGCTAATCATGCTAGAAACATGCTAGCGACATGCTAATCATGTTAGAATTATGCTAACGACATGCTAGTCATGTTAGAAAAAACATGCTAGCAACTTTGTTAATCATGCTAGTCATTGCTAACCCCCATGCATCTTTCTGTCGATTGATAATCTGACCAATACTATCTATCTGTCTATCTATCTATCTATCTGACATTCAAACTTTAAAACTTCTAAATATTTCAGACTGAAAACCATCCAAACTTGAAACTTCTTAAACTATTCAAACTTTTGAAACTTCTTAACTTTTGAAACTTTTTAAACTTTTTAAACTTTTTCAAACTTTCTGGTCCGGCTTTCTCAAGCCAACTTAAAGTTTGTCTTGACGAACTTTTTTATCTAGTTTGTTATTGCTACTGTAAATCTATATTACATTGCTATGGGATCCCCTTCAATAGTTTCAGAATCTTTACATTTTAAAATGATTTTGTTTCTTTATTTTAAAATGTTTTATATTAACATATTTTAATGACAGCATATTTATGCTGGTCCTTGACCAGCAACATGACCAGCTGTGCACTAGCATAAACCAGCAAAGGACCAGCTTAAACCAGCATCAAAACATACTTACCAGCATATGCTGTTTTTTTTTTCACCAGGGAGGGTATTTTTCCGGGCGCAAACTCTGAGTGTCCCGACCAGATTAACTGACCCACACGCTGCCCGATTGCGCATTCATGCATTCAGTTCATTTATTTATTTATTTTTTAGTGGGCGCCCCGTGCCGCTCCTGTCAAGCTGCCGCGCTGGGCGGTGGTTCATGTCGCCCGTGCATAAATCCGTCACTGGTAGGAGGCGCCAAATATTGCTTGTTTTAGGAAGCTCGAGCTCATCTGTGGGATGTTTCGTTTTTGTTTTAGCCAAATTTCGCTTAACATGTTTACAAAGTTTTAACGCCTGAAAATAAGACTTGTGTCGAATTTTTACCATGTAAGTTTTCTGTTTTTAAATACAATCCAGCCTGTACTTCTGTGTTATTATGATGAATGTGTATGATGAATGGGTTGATTATTGTGACTATGATTATGATGCTGGTTTTAATTAGTTGGTTTACTAATATAATTTTTACAATGACATTGTATAAGGCCTGTTGTTTGTGTATTTTATATGTTCAGTATTGCATAAATCCAATAATTCAGATTAGTTTGATGTTTCATGTAAGGTCCACACCTTAAATATTTAGACAAAATGAAAGTGATGTTTTTATCCATGTACGATGTGTAGCCTGAGTCTGTCACATAAACCAGCCCTTCTGTCTTATCATCAGGTTTAATAGTCTTCTGCTGCTGCTGCTTTGCTTTGTCAGTCATTGTGGTCAGTATCATTTTGTTTGCAAGTTTTTCAAGTTGTTCTAGTCAATTGTTTCTCTTTTGCACCAAGTGGCTTTTACATAGATTGATGTCACACTTAAAATCACTGACTTGTGCAAAGCGTTCTAGTGAGTATAATGAGTATTAATGAAGCTGACCAGTTAGTATTTCTGAAGAAAGCAAGAAATTCATTTGGTTGTTTATTGCAAATGATTGAATGCAGGTGATCATGGCTTGAATCAACAACCTTAATCCTTACATTAAGTTAGGCACCACTTAAATTTTATTAGTACTGATATTTTGTATTTAATGAATTTTATACTGTCTGTATTTGCAGGTAACTCCGCTGTACTTGTGACAGGGGAAAAGGGAGGCAATGTCATCCTGCCATGTAAATTTGAGGCCAGACAGATTTCTGTTATTGTTTTAAGTAGCGGGTCAAAAAACATACTTGTTTGTGGGAGTGAAGGATGTGACGGTGAAAACAGCCGAGTATTTAAAGAAGGAGCATGTGACATTGTTATCAAGGATCTGAGACTGAGTGATGCTGGGAAATACATTTTGAATGTCTATCACAATAATGATCAGCTGGAGCCCCAAACGAAGTATCTTCATATTCAAGGTAAAGTTAAAACTGATCAAACCATCAACATTGTGCTTTCTGGACGTCCTAATAATGTTAACAATGTAATTGCACGCCGGGCTGCTGTAGCCAGCAAATATAGTAAAGGACACACCTCCCAAGTGGCTGACTAATTACATTTGGTTTGATTGTTTGACATCATTATAACAACAATTCATGTCTTTATTCTAGATGAGATTTCTGTGAAAACAGGTGACCAGCTGAAGTTGCCTGTTCTGTTGGCCAGTACTGATAAAGTGGAGACAAACTCCAGTGGAAAGTGGAAAGAGGTGTGGAGGAGAGACCACGGGGTGCAGAGTGATCGAATGAATGACAGTGATGGGAACCTGACCATTAATGAGTTTATGGACAGCGATGCAGGAACATACAGAGTTCTGGACTCTGAAGGAGAAGTCTTGATCACAGTGACAGTCACAGGTGAGGGAAGATTAATAAATGCTTAGAAATATCATTTCTAATACATCATGAGCTTGGGGTTTTCTCTTTAAACTGAATCCATACAACAATTTTTTTCATATCTTGTTCATATTTTGTCATATCTGGCAAACAACTATTAGAGGCTGTTAAAAAATGAACAGTGAGTTTAAAAATCTGAAATTTGTGTTCTTTCTCCAGCTTCCCCCCATTCTGCTCAAGAACATTGGAGTTGGTTAGAGAAATTTCTATTTGGTTTTGTGACTTTAATTTTTTGTGCGTATATAGTGATTATATTAATTCAGTTTGTGCTTATGGCTTCTGGGATTATCTGATGTCTGCATGACAGATGTTACTCGTAATTTTCACATAATTCTGTCGACATATTTCTCCATACATATCCATATAAAACAATTTGTTGAGTTAACTTAAAATAATTTGTTACCTGGCTGCCTTAAAATAAGTTCAGTCAGCTCAAAAAAGCTTAGTCAAGTTACTAATTGACATCTTATATATTTGAGTTCATTCAACTTATTTTTTTAGATTTTGGGTAACAAGCCCAGCCTTTAAGTTTAACAAACCAAATTTTTTGTTTAGTCAACTCAAACTGAACAATGTTTTGTGGACATTATTGGCTCTTATTGGTCATTATATATCAAATGATTTCTTACACATTTAGAAAAGAACAATATCCAATCCATCTTTTTCATTACCTTATTGTGACTGTGAAGCTTCTGATCATCAGATATGTTGTGAATGTGAGTAATCATGTTGTGTGATGAGGTCAAATATTGTGGTTTTGCACTGTTTGTGACTGCACAGAAAGAATATTGCAATTTAAGCACTATGTATATACACTTTACAGCTGTTACATTCTCTTGTCTGTATATTTAAATGTGTAATGACAAAGTCTGTGTAAAGTTATATGCACTCTTTTTACTTTTACTTTATGACATGTAAACGAGGAATAGGCATGATTTGTATTTGTATGGAATTCATATAAAGATTCTTTATTAATCAAAAGCATCTTCCAGAAGCTGTTCATAGCTTAATTTGTATGAAACCTGAAATATTTATGATCATGAACTCACTAATCACACTGTTTTGGTAGCCAAGTCTCAGTGCAAGCTAATGTAGTCCACATTTTATCCAATATAAAATACACTGAAATCGTGAACTGTCTTTCACAGTTTGGCATGTAAACAAGCTCACTGATTATACTGTGAATGTTTTCCTAATTTTGATATTAGTAATAACCGTTGATGGCTTTACTAGAAACAATAAGTCCTAGTTCATGAATTATGATGGATAATCTTCACATCTTTATCTAGGTAACTTTATCTAAATGTTTATACAGTATGGGGTGCAGTATAAATTTAGAGTAAATAAAAAATAGTGCCACATTCTCTACCCAAACACTTTAGTAGGGACTGGTTCTCACTATTATCTAGTTGTTTATTGCTATGCCTATTAACGTATTGGTTTATTAGTACTTTTAAAGCATGTGTTCTACATGACCATATTCTACATTCCTTTTCCTACCCAATACCTAAACTTAATAACTGCCTTACTAACTATTAATAAGCTGCAAATTAGGAGTTTATTGAGGCAAAAAGTGTAATTAATGGTTTGTTAATAGCGAGAATTGGACCTTAAAATAAAGTGCAACCATTTGCATTAAAAACATAAAAGTAACAATTCAGAAACAAACAGAAAAAAATCCATATTCATCTTTGTCACTCTGGACATTAATGAGATTCATCATGGTTTCAAACAGTATGTGTGATGAGATTCTTCATACTGTATGTTTGTCTACAAAAAGATAGCCCATATATTCTAGAGTTCATATATTTATGTAACATATATTCTACATTAAAATGCATTTAGAATGAACAATGATTTAAGAATAAACTTACGTTTGAGAATAAAAAGTATTTAAATTGTATTTTCTTTTTTTATGTAAATAACCGATCGTTTCTCTAGATAAGACCCTTCTACTTCGGCTGGGATCGTTTACAATTGTTTGAAGCTGCATTTAAACTACATTTTGGAAGTTCAAAATCGGGGCACTATATCAGTCCATTATATGGAGAAAAATGCTGAAATGTTTTCCTCAAAAAACATAATCACTTTACGACCGAAGAAAGAAAGACATGAACGGATAACAAGGGGGTGAGTAAATTATTTGTAAAATGGGGTTCTGGAAGTGGACTTCTCCTTTTATGTAACATATATTCTACATTAAAATGCAATTAGAATTAACAATGACTGCTGTACAAAGAGTAAAAAAAAAACATAACGTTACCTATAATGCAGAGAATTGTTGCGATAGTCGGTGTTATGGTATTCTGCAGCACCATTTACACCCATCGAGGCGTCGACCCCCACCGTCGTTTGGACTTTTTATAGTAATAAAAATAATTTAGTTCAGTTAGAGAACAGACACCACAAAACTGAACGAGGCTGCTCAATGCAGAGTGACGACTAGAAGAGTGTGGTCAGGTGAGACAGACAAGACGATGGTGGAAGATTTAGTTTAGAAACGAAACGCAAAAGCGCCTGTTTGGCAGTGTTTTTCATTTTGAAATGCCTGTTGACTTTTGCCGTTTATCTGTGGTGATTTTGGAAGTATTTTGAACATTCGTTTGTAATTTATTTGGTTCTACAGCGTTTGGTGATTTGTACTTTATTTAAACGTTGTGTAATTTCTTTCTTATTTGTTTTGCTAATAAATGTTTTCTGTTTCTTATTTGGTTCCAGTGTGTTTACCGATTTTGAGTTTTGTATACTACGTTAGCTATTTAATCTTTATGTAGCCTAAGTTATTTGTTATTTTATATTAGCCTAGGCACAAGCATGGTGTAAGGTATTTTTATTCGTTTTGTTAATAAAAGTTCTATGATTATTTATAGGCTAAGTTAGTGTAACGTTGTGCTAACTTGAATTGCATTTAAGCAGTTGACGCCGAATTGCCGCTAGTTCAAAAGTGAAAGTAAAATGCGCACGGTGCATTTATGAGCTAGGCCTATTTAAAAGCTTAGGACAGTGAGGAAAAGATGGAAAACTTACAATTTTTTGACGCCAAATCGCCACTAAAAATCAAAGTAACATGCAACTGTCACTGTCAAATCCCTAGCAGAGAAGCCGCCTCTTTTTTTTTTACCGAATTCTTTCTTTCACTATCTCTTCTGATAAATTTTCAGTCAAATCGTTCTCTGTGTGCAGTAGAGAAAGTAGTGCCCCCCGTCAGCTCCCCCTAAACTCCGCCTATGAGTAGAAGCCAATAAAATTCGTTTTTCAGATAAAGAAAAAACAAAAATCTAATGTCCAAGGATCGAAAAATGTACTCTGATATATATATAGAGAGAGAGATCTAAACCAAATAATTTGTGAACCCCTTCCGAAGGTCCAATCTCAATAATAATGATTGGCGAACCATCATATGACAGTCAATTCGCAAAATAATAAATAGATGCCATGTTTAATATAGCTGCATTTTAGAGATCTCTAATAAGTTAAATAGAATAAATTATTACTCGGTGACGTCATTAACAACGGCCCTTGTTGAACTAATGTGGTTCAAACGACGGAGATACGACCGTGTTCGGGAAACAGTGGTGACTAGCTAGTTCGTTTCCACAACAATGCATCGTACTATGGAGGTTAATCAGCAAGTCACGTCGTTCTATGGGAAACGCACCCCTGTATAATGATTCGCGATGCGAATGCGGATCGTGAATCATTCATTTGGAGCGATTCCAGGGTAAATGACTCACTCAATTGAATCGGTTTGTCTGTTCGTCCGCTTTTTGAGTCTTCAGCCATGTTTACTTTACCCTGTCAGTACTACTACTGGCTTAGCTCGCTAGTTTTATGACATTAGCTGACATAAGCGAAAAAAGTATGATGTTTACATCAGTCTGCCCATTCCAAAGATGAAATCCAACACAAATCCACAGCCATATTGAGGTGAGGTAACCGGTTTACTGCTAACTAGTGAAAACGGACCATTAATATGACGAGCTGCAGCTCAAAATACATATTAGATAGAAACATTGTGCATTATGATTGAGTTTGCAGCTCAAGTCACTGTATTTGAGCACTGCAGTTCAGTTGGTGACAGTTCAATAGAAAATCAGTTGAGAGCATCCAGTCATCTTATACCATTTAAGTGAATGTTCAATTTATCAGTATATATTGTAATAAATATTTAAGAATTTATTATTGTATCTGATTGCGTAAGTCTGTATAGAAGGATAAAGAGACTTTGCAAACTGTTGTTTATGTCTCGATTTTGAAGGTGTTGCATGCAATGTTAAGCAATGGAGACAATGGATATTACTGTTTTTTTCATTAAAGAAGAGTTCCGCATTGCACTTGGCTTGTACATTGATGTCTTTGAAGTGTCAAATCCCCTAGAAACATTTTTAAAAAGATGTGTGACATTCACTGGTCTCCATCCAAATTATTGTTTGTCTCTCCATTCAATACACCTTGCCATTCTTTGTGAGACCAGTGTGGTAAAGAAGCATGGTTATGGAAAAATTCTCCTGCCTCTCATTCAAGACCTTGTTACTCTTGAAGAGCAGGACCTGTATTTGAAACAGCCATGTCTTCAAGGTTTTCAGAAGACAGACTTGTCTTTTTTGAGCTGAAGATCTCAGAGCACCGCCAATTATTTAAGAAGATATTTTCCTCTACAAAACTTCAGCCCAAACTTCACTACCTGGTGCACTTACCCAAGCTAATTGGACCATTAATAGATGTTTAGACCATGCGCGTTGAGGGGAAACACAAATGTTTGTCTCACACTGGCAGTAAGACCCCAAAGGATGATGGGTTTCCACTTAGCTTCTCTGTCTTTTTTCATACCACCGGTGGAAATTCAAAAACTGAAAGCTGTTGTTCTGTCATCACTTTCTCAGAAAAGCCTAGCTCAGTAGAAGCTTTTACAGTTGAGGTAAAACATCTGATACAGAACTTCTGTCATCTTACAGTTCAAACACATCCAGCAAACATCCGTGGTCAATTCTTTTCAGATTCCTGACTTTTCTGTTAATATAAACAACAGACTGTGACATTGAGACCTACTGAGTTTTATTGTGAAGGAACACCTGTTACTGTGACAGCTCCTGTATCAAAGGCCTTAGACATATCTATTATGTCCATGCGTGCAAGGGCCACCAGATGGCGGAAATGTTTCATGGTTTTCAATTTTGTGTAAATCAGCAAATGTTTCATTTAATACTCCTAATAACATACTAAATGAACATGCTAAATATCTCTAAATATTACAGTTTAGCTGTAATATATTCCTTCATCTTCCCATATATTCAGTGATTTTAACTCTTACTAATGTGTTCATTCTATTAGACTTGTCGAAATATAGTGATTTCTTATGAGTAATGCTCTTCTAGTTTCAGTGTTATTCAGTTTATTTTCACTTCATATTTTGTGGTCTTAGTTGTATGATCTTAATGTAATCAGTCAGGAAATCATGACTGTTCACTGATGTAAAACAATTTTTTGTTTTTCTGAAACTGTGAGAACAGATCTGACATCACTGAATATATACAGTTGAGTTTAAAGAGGTTAATGATGATGGTCAGAATTTTTTTTGACAGAATGCAAAAACAGTAGCATCACAAGACTTTCCCCAATTATGAGCAAATTTTTGTACACAATAAAAGCTCCTTGTGGTTTCTCGGTTTGACTTGAGCGTCCATAAACAATGCAAAACATCGGTATTTTGAGTTCCTGGTAGCGATTTCTATATAGAACAATTACCTCCTGCCCTCCAGCTGCATTTCGCGCCACAGCAATGACGTCATGTGCAAACAGCCTATGCCCTAATAAATTAAACTCTATAAAATCTCTTCATTTACTTCAACAGAATATAAAACCCTAAAATTCCTGAAATATTTTACAGAGGTATTTAAAGAAAATCCATGTATTTAGATGCGTGCCTTATGTGCGCTTGTTTGAATATCTTTGTAATGCCATTGTACTGTCATTCACATTGTGGTGTTTTTATTTGTGATTCTTTATTCTTATTTATTTATTTATTTTGGTAACAATTTTTTTTATTTTATTATTAATGTGTAAGCGTTTGTGTTTGTCATTTGTTTAATTTATAACTACTGGTTATTATTTGATAGTTTTGTATGTGATAAATAGATTAAACTCCATACCGCGTTTTAGCTACAGCCTTGACTACCACGCTGCCGCTTCCTCAAATCCATTCCATTTGGCTCATTCAGAGTCTATATAAATTTAAACTCCATTCGATGTTTTCACCACTCGCACCTGCTGCACGAGTCCAGCGAAACGGCAAGTTAAACAAAGCATCTTATCATATTTTATGCTCAGATAAGTCTGACTGTTCACATACTAAACAAGCTGCTATTTAAGTGAATGTTCATCATATGTTCGCCAGTTGCTTGTAAAGGCATCACGTAGTCTTTGTTGAAATGCAGTTAGTTTTCTTTTTCCCAGTGTTCAAAGTGATAAACTTTGTTTTTATGTATAGGTTCATTGTGATACATCACCTTTTCTTCTAACAACACTAAGTAAGTAATTTGGATCTGAGGACACTAATTTTTGAAGTTCTTGCTTGACAAACAACCTTAAGAGTCTGGGGTCTGTGTTGTTGTATTTTTTGCTTTGTCCACCACACATTGTCAATAGGAGACAGGTCTGGACTGCAGGCAGCAGTTCAATACCTGAACTAATTTACTATGAAGCCACGCTGTTGTAACACGTGCAGAATGAATCTTGCTGAAATAAACTGGGACGTCTCTGAAAAAGACGTTGCCTTGACTGAAGCATTATGCTACAGTTTTTTATGCTATAGCCAGACAAAAGTATCAAAACGCATGTTATTAAAACGGACACTTCCAGTTCTTGTTTACAATTGGCTCAGCTGTGTTCGATGCCATTGTAAAGGTATTACTGCGCCATCTAGTGTTTATGTACATAGCAACATTCTGCTGCATGTCGTTGTGGATTAATTGATTGATAGGGGAAGGATTTTTTTTAGTTACTAGTTTTTTTTTTTTTACACGATTCTTCTAGTTTACTAGACTTTTGTTGCTGTGTTAAGTTTTGGAAAAAGTTCTCAGGCATGTGGTTTTAATAATTTGTAAAAATTAAATGAAAAGTGTTGATTGCGTCATTACATTTAGATCTGCACATATCGCATAATATTTCTATTTATGCGTTTTTACAGCGTTGCGAATTGCAACCAAACACGATTCTGTTGAGTTTATGAATGCGGTGGCCAATCCGATGAATTCAGATGAGTCATCGCTGAAACGGCACAGTTTTTTGAGTTTGTGTGCTGGCTGACTCAATTCTTATCATAAACAAAAAAGTGCAGATGCACAATGTAAGTACTAAGATAATTTGACAGTGTATATAGCTTCAGTGATTATTGGGAGTTTTATTGAAAGTACTTAAACTCACGCAAAATTGTGTTCGCTCGCTTTGAACCGTAAATATGAATAACGATGGAAATTAAACACAATAATGAAATAATTAGTAACTTACAATGTCTTTATTAAAATGATATAAGACATTCAGTTGTATTTAAATATATTTTATGACATGACCTGCATATCTGGTAAAAAGATGTTTATGATGTATGTAGTTAATAAATTACACTATCATTAGGCTACTTTTAGCCTTACTAGAGTTGGTTCACTGCCTGTGTTGAATCATTTAAAGCAGTTTCTAAGTCAGTAAAACCAACAAGAACACAGCGCTTAAAACCAAACTGTGCTTGATGGAAAGGAAAGGACGTGACGTGTGGCCAAGTATGGTGACCCGTACTCGGAATTTGTGCTCTGCATTTAACCCATCCAAGTACGCACACACACAAACACAGTAGTGAGAAGTGATCAAACACGCACACACACACACCGTGAACAAGGGACTCACCTCAGTCGTGATACTGAGGGTGGAGAGAGCGCTGACTACCGTCAATCCCTGCCGGACCTGGGACTCGAACCCGCAACCTTTCGGTTACAAGCCCGACTCCCTAACCATTAGGCCACGGCTGCCCCATTGATGAAATGGACAATCAACTAAATCAACTAATTCTACATTTTGAAATATTCATCTGTGCTGAGTCCTGTGCATAGGCAAGGTTTTTCAGAAAGATCTGTCCAGTCATAGTCATCGCAGAAGTCACTGCAGCTTTTTGACGACAGCAGCAATTAGAATCAGAACCGGCAGAGCAGCAAACACAGCCGACACAAACTGTCCCGCTGGCTTGAACAAGCCCCAGTGATCTACAGCAAGAATGATTATTAGAATAATATTTATATTTATTTATTTATGTTTTCATTTTTATGCTCACTGTTTGAAGATTTTGTAAGCTCTCAGTGCCTCTTATTTAACTTACTGTGTTTTTTGCCATCATCTGTGTAGTTCAGTTTTTTTACCGTTGATTTTGATTCTGAGGATATTAAAAGGTTAGTTGCAAAATTGATCATGATGAATAAACCTCAGCTGTGCACATTAAAAATAATATTTCTAAATATCCACTCAACCTTTCACATCTGTGACGGTCACTGTGATTATGATTTATCCATCAAAATCCAGAACTCTGTATGTTCCTGCATCATCAGCCCTAAACTCTTTAATAGTCAAGGTCCCATCCCTGTCGTTCAGTCGATCATGTGTTACACGAACTCTTTTCTTCCTGTCTCTATTCCACACCTCCTTCCATTCTGCGCTGATTTTGTTCTGATGCAAAACTTGACGAGCATCTGGCAACAGAACATCCAACTTTAGCTTTTTGCCTGTTTTCACAAAAAAATCATCTGAGGAGAAACAGAAAGACTTTTATTAAGCTGGTCCCATTTAAAGTCTCTGCTGGTTACATGCAAAATGGTGAGCACATGCTTTACCGTGAATATGAAGTCTGTACGTCCTGATTTGTGGCTCCAGAACTGACGCAGCATTAATGTAATAGACATTTAAACTGTATTTCCCAGCATCTCTCAGTCTCAGATCCTTGATGATGACGTCACATGCTTTCTTTTTGCATACACGTTTCTGGCAGTATTCATTTTGATAAACAAGGATGTTTTTTGACTGTCTGTTTAAACAAACATGGAAAATCCCTCTGTGCTCTAATTCACAGGGAAAGGTGACGCTGGCTCCCTTTTTTCCCATCACATGTATAGGGATGATTTCTGCAAATACAGTTTAATAGTTATTCAATAAAAGTACCAATGCTGTGTTTGACCATTTTAACCCCAATAGGGTGAACTCAGTGCTCATCTGTGAGAAGCAGAAACACGCACACTCAAAAACCATAGTCGTGTCCCTGTTGATGCACACTATGCACTTATACACTGTCATACACTATATAAGGTTATTTTGACACTTACAGTTCTCTTTTTCAACTGCTTACACACACAATTTTTACTTGGCACTCAATTTCTGAAACCTGATACTCAAACACCAGAACCACACACCAAATCTGCAAAACCATACACCAATTCTCAGCCTTTGACTTTTCAGTTTCATAAAACACTTTTTGCTAAACACAACACACAATTCTCTGTGTAACACAAAAAAAATCTATCACAAAGCATCTTGATTTCCTTTTCCAAACACAACCGATCAAAATGCCACACTAATTCATCAACAGCTTCTCACTTGTGCAAACACTCATTGCTTTACCTGCCAACCCATCATGGCAATTGAATAGGCCTTGGAATAGGCTTTGGAATAAACACCTTTTTCAAAATTATGTTTGGTTTCTGTCCAACTACACATGGTTGATGTACACTACCAGTGAAATGTTTTTGTGTGTGTGTGTGTGTGTAGTGTATAAATTACACTAACATTAGGCTACTTTTAGCCTTACTAGAGTTTTTCTTTTTTCTCTTCTGCTCAACAAGCCTGCTTTTATGTGATCCAAAATACAGCAAAAGCAGTAATATTTTGAAATATTTTTACTATTTACATTAAAACATTAAACCCCATTCTCTAAACCAAATTCTCAACAGCCTAAACCAATTTGTCTGCAAAACCTTAAACAAGTTTAGGCAGTTTAGATGCTGTTTGCAGATGTCAAGCACTCTTTTTGCCAAACTCTAAACACATTCTCACTCACTAAGACACAGTTTGCTCTGTGATGAACTTGTGATGCAAAACCCTAAACACAAGAAAGCAAAAGTTAAGCACAACTGCAACACGACTGTCATCGTTTAAACACAATAATTCAAAATTCTTCACACTTGTTATATATATAAACATACACACACTCAAAAGAAATCACACCTAATTTTGTAAAAAAAAAATATATATATATATATATATACATACATACATACATACATATGTGTGTGTATTTTTTCTTTTTTGGTATATTTATTACCAAACTAAGGTGTAAGTTATTTTAAGAATTTGTATGTTTATGCATCTTCTTTATTGCAAAATAACTACATGCCCTGGACATGGTGTTCTCCATTTTTTGATGTAGTGTCTAATGAATGATCTGTAGTGTGTATAGTATTGACTTATGTGTGTATGATTTGAAAGCTTTGTTTGATTTTGAGTACAGATGAAATGGTTTTGAAGCGATTGAAGAAAAGTCAGGGGTTCTGTGAATTTAGTTTGAACATTTGGATTTGTGTTTTGAGAAAATGATTGATGGTTTCAAAAAGTGTGTTTTAGCATTTCAGTAAAAAACTAAAAAACTGTAAAATAACTGCTTTCTATTTGAATATATTTTAAAATGTAATTTATTCCTGTGTTTAAAGCTACATTTTCAGCATCATTACTCCAGTCTTCAGTGTCACATGATCCTTCGGAAATCTTCAGAAATATGCTGTTCAAGAAACATTTTTTATTATAATTATTATCAATATTTAAAATGGTTAAGTATTTTTTTTTTTTTTACAATTCTTTGATGAATATAAAAAAAAAGCTTTATAACATTATACAATATACCATTTAAAATCTTGGAGTCAGTATATATATTCTTATCTCAACTTTCTATTCATCAAAGAAACCTGAAAAAAACTACTAATTCGTTTTTTTTTTTTTAACATAAAAATAATAATACATAATAATTTTGAGCAGCAAATCAAAATAATAGAATGACTTCTTAAGGATCATGTGACTGGAGTAATGATGCTAAAATTTAACTTTGAAATCACAAGAATAAATTAATTTTTAAAATATATTTAAATAGAAAACAGTTACTTCAAATAGCAAAAAATATTTAAAAATGTTACAGTTTTTGCTGTACTTTGGATCAAATAAATGCAGGCTTGGTGAGCAGAAGAGATTTGTTTTAAAAAAAAACTTCTAAAGAAAAAAATCTTACTGTTCAAAAACTTTTGACTAGTAGTTTATTTATTTTCTTTCATACTGTGTAATACTGTATTTACTACGGCAGCCCTGAACCGCATGGTGGAAAAAAAAAAAAAGAAAACCTATGATGGAGGGGAGAAAAAAAAAGAAAACTTATCTCGTCATTTCGACATAATAACTCGTTATTTCGAGATATTAAGTCGTTATTTCGACTTCTTAACTCGTTATGTGGTGGGAAAAAAAATATGGTGGGAGAGGAAAAAAAAATTAAAAACTTATCTCGTTATTTCGAGTTATTAAGTCGTTATTTCGACATAATAACTCGTTATTTCGAGATACTAAGTCGTTATTTCGACATACTAACTCGTTATTTTGAGATACTAAGTCGTTATTTTGACATACTCGTTATTTCGAGATACTAAGTCATTATTTCGACATAATAACTCGTTATTTGGTGTGGAAAAAATAAAACGTATGGTGGGGAAGAAAAAAAATAAAATTTATCTCGTTATTTCGACATAATAACTCGTTATTTCGAGATACTAACTCGTTATTTCGAGATACTAACTCGTTATTTCGACATAACTCGTTATTTCGAGATATTAAGTCGTTATTTCGACACAAGTCTCACTGTGATAAGGTTTGTGGTTATTTCGATAGGAGCCACTAGAGGGCAGAATAAGACCGGGAATCAAATAAGGAACGCGTTTTAATTATTATACAAGTTGATGCTCCAAAATCCTAGAGGTTTATCATAGGAATTTGCATTCATGCCAGGAATTCATTCAAGACTAAGCATTATTGAGATTTAACGAGACCATAAATGCTACATATTACCGTAAAAGGTTGTCATTAATACCCTAGGCGTTTATTCTATATAGTTTTCATAACACTGGCTATTGTACTAATTCGTACTTACGTGGCCTAATGGGCAATTAACGTATTTTGCAATTGCATAGCTAGCTTTTAGTTTTGTGCTAATGGCCAGTATTGCTCTTTTAGCTTTATAGTTTATCTATTAGATCTGCATCAGTGTGCTGGGAATATTCGCAAGTTTTATCAGCTTTATCAGTCGGCTTTGCGTACACCCACTTCTAAATCCCCTCTGATGTGCATCATAGTGTCCTGTATTAGCCAAAATCATGACAGTTCACCACATGATAGCTAATCCAATCGCACGTGAACAAATGCAAATATTCCCTAAAAACACCCAGTAAAGACGGTTAGAACCGGGACCAGCTTCCTTAGAAATATGATTGCGCCCGCGCCCGCTTCGTCCCGTCCCGCACCAGTCCGACAGTGACAGAAATGCCTCCTGTTCATTTCGCCTGATCATGTCAGGAGAGGCGCGCAGATTTGTACAATAATAATTAGCCTGCTTATCGACTACTAATTTGAATCGGTACATTATAACGAAAACAATATCTTAAATAAATTAAGAGTACACCTCCTGCAGGTACCACTACACCACCACTGATCTGGTTTATTTGTTAACTTTACACAATCGTATAATCGCCTGTTAATTCTGAAAAACGCAACATAAAGTGGCTTGCAAACCTGCGTCTACGGTCAGGAGGAGAGTGGAATAATGTTTGTGTGGTAGTGGTTAATAAAAGATATAATAATATATTAAGATATTATTAAGGAAATATATAAATAGATACATGGTGAGACAGTGAGAATTCACTCGAATGCCAAACGCCACAAGTACACACGATGTAAATAAGATATTATATTTGCGGTTTCGAGAGCTTCATTGATTGTAACGGAACATTGTGAGATTGCAATAAATTGAAATGAGTGACAGCTTTTTAGTGACTATATGGAAGCGCTATTTGCTCGCTTTCTAGACTATAATCGCTTTATGTGCTGCTAAAAGGACCAACAGCCACGAACCCTGTACATGCAGCAAAGTTTCAGGAGTGAAACTATATTTTTAATAGTGTATATTTTTATTCACGTGTTTCTTGTGGTTTCTTATTAAAATCCATAAAAGTAAATAGTGAAAATTACATCAGAACAGCGTAGTTTAATATAGCGGGGCAGATTGTAATGCAGTGTTACAACATTCCCCAACAATATTAGTGTCTTCTGCTGGTTTGTCAAGCATTAATAATCTATCGAGACTGATACATAACAGATTGGCGATTAAAATAATATTTATATTTGTCTCATTTTAAATGAATACTAAAAACTGAGATGAAAAATTACTTAAGCCAGAAATTTACTTTTACTATGGTAAAATAAATATTCAGCGGTATCTGCAAAAGGCTTTTGAATTTTGGCGCACTTTTTTCTCTGTATAGTGTTGCTATGGCATCTAGTAAATACCATAAATTTGGTTATGCTGGTGTGTGTGGAAATATATAAACCACGTGTGTTACAATTAACCCCGCGTTAGTTTGTACCCCGCGCACTCCTACTCTTAATTTATTGAAGATATTGTTTTCGTTATAATGTACTGATTCAAATTAGTAGTCAATAAGTAGGCTAATTATTATTGTACAAACCTGCGCGCCTCTCCTGACATGATCAGGCGAAATGAACAGGAGGCATTTCTGTCACTGTCGGACTGGTGCGGGACGGGACGAAGCGGGCGCGGGCGCAATCATATTTCTAAGGAAGCTGGCCCCGGTTCTAACCGTCTTTACTGGGTGTTTTTAGGGAATATTTGCATTTATTCACGTGCGATTGGATTAGCTATCGTGGTGAACTGTCATGATTTTGGCTAATACAGGACACTATGATGCACATCAGAGGGGATTTAGAAGTGGGTGTACGCAAAGCCGACTGATAAAGCTGATAAAACTTGCGAATATTCCCAGCACACTGATGCAGATCTAATAGATAAACTATAAAGCTAAAAGAGCAACACTGGCCATTAGCACAAAACTAAAAGCTAGCTATGCAATTGCAAAATAAGTTCATTGCCCATTAGGCCACGTACAGTATTAGAAAAGTACGAATTAGTACAATAGCCAGTGTTATGAAAACTATATAGAATAAACGCCTAGGGTATTAATGACAACCTTTTACGGTAATATGTAGCATTTATGGTCTCGTTAAATCTCAATAATGCTTAGTCTTGAATGAATCCCTGGCATGAATGCAAATTCCTATGATAAACCTCTAGGATTTTGGAGCACCAACTTGTATAATAATTAAAACGCGTTCCTTATTTGATTCCCGGTCTTATTCTGCCCTCTAGTGGCTCCTATCGAAATAACTACAAACCTTATCACAGTGAGACTTATGTCGAAATAACGACTTAGTATCTCGAAATAACGAGTTATTATGTCGAAATAACGAGATAAATTTTATTTCTTTTCTTCCCCACCATACGTTTTATTTTTTCCACACCAAATAACGAGTTATGTCGAAATAACGACTTAGTATCTCGAAATAACGAGTTATTATGTCGAAAATAACGACTTAGTATCTCGAAATCGAATAACGAATAAACATTTTTTCTTCTACGTTTTATTTTCCACCAAATAACGAGTTATTATGTCGAAATAACGAGTTAGTATGTCGAAATAACGAGTATGTCAAAATAAAGACTTAGTATCTCGAAATAACGAGTTATGTCGAAATAACGACTTAATAACTCGAAATAACGAGATAAGTTTTTCATTTTTTTTCCTCTCCCACCATATTTTTTTTCCCACCACATAACGAGTTAAGAAGTCGAAATAACGATTTAATATCTCGAAATAACGAGTTATTATGTCGAAATAATGAGATAAGTTTTCTTATTTTTTCTCCCCTCCATCATAGGTTTTCTTTTTTTTTCCCCCACCATGCGGTTCAGGGCTTCCGTACTTTTTCCACATCTCTCTGCCAATTACTTTCAGTCTTGTACAGAAATGCACATAGGAGCTCATGAAATAAGAGCTTTAGGTTTAGAATAACTGTGTGTATATGATATATCTAAAAATAAAATATTATAACAAAGGTGTTTGCAACATAAGACAAATGGATTTGTGTTTGGATTTGTGTTTAAGGTTTGAAAATGTGTGTACGCAGTTGAAAACCGTAAAACACCCACCCTAAAAATGTCAATTAAAGCGACCTGGCTGTGGTTCAACAAAACAAATCAACTAAATTGGAGTAGCTCTCCCTGGAGCTGAAAATCTAAATTCCTTGCATTTTATAAACAAAAATGACTCACCACTGTATTTGAAAACCCATATCAGCAGCATAAGTTTCATCATGATGATGAGAGCAGAAGAGCTGGTCATGTGGTAGGCTACACTGCTGAGTTTTACACAAAAGAGGTTCATGTAAGAATTAATGCTTTCCTCCGTTTTCATTTTGGATAAATATTTATCATGGATGTTACATGATAAAAAAATGTACAATTTAAAGGGCGCCTATTATGCAAAAATCAAATTTACATGTTGTTTGAACACAAATGCATGTTGTGTACACAACCACCCTATAATGATCAAAATCTACCCCTCATCACACTTTTTACGGCGCGCGGCCAGTGAACCTCTTTCAGGCAGAACGCACTGTTGCTCATACGAACATTTTTACGTGAATATTATGACACAAATGAGGTACAAAGCCTTCTTTATAAAATAAATAATTGGTTAGCAGCGACCATGATTTTGGATTCATGCCGTTCGAGCCCATAGATATAAAGCAATAGGCGGCTATGTGTTCTGTTTTGCTGGTAAGTCACAAATTTCCACAAACTATAAATAATATTTATAGTTGTTTCTCCCAAATCCTCACAGTTTCACCCTTTAATTTCGCGGGTGTATTTTCTTGTCATTCACTTGTAATCCATATTTTCGTATCTCTTACTGTGGTAAACATGCGGGTGGGGAATAAAAGATTTCGTTGCAGTGAATTAAGAATTCGTTCATACGATTTATCAGTTCGTTCCCTTATTTTGCAAATTAATAAATGAATAAATCGTAGGAACGAATTAACAAATTGTATTCATGAATTATGTCCTGTTCGTGTCCCGCAGCTCTGTCAAAGCGAAGTGCAGCATATGAAACAATTAGCTTATCTGGTGAAATTATAATTAAACATGCATTAGTGACTAAATTTTTATTACTTCCCATGTTGATCACACGAGGAGATGCTTTTGGTGTGAGCGCTTTGATAGACCCTGGTTTGTATTTGTATGGGATTATTTTTGTGCCAATAAGAATGAACGTAACTTTATAAAACTGAACGTAACTTTCCAAGAAACGATCAAAAATATGCCACTGCAAAAGAAGAAAAACACAATGAAAATGAAAAAATGAACTGACGTCACGGACGGTGACGTCAGTGGCGCACATATTGGAAAGTTGTTGCGGTGTGCAATACGTCGTGCTTTGTTTATATTAAGTATTAATGTTATTAGTATTTCACCTACGGTCCTCTCTTAGTTTCTAAAGATGAGCTCCCAGGAGAGACACGGAGCAGCATCATCTTCCACCTCAGCTTGTCCCTCAGGGCAGCTTGAAGTAAGTTCGTGTTGCTAAAGTAACGTTAATCAATAACATCGATAAAAGTTTTATTCATGTACAGTGTGCAACAGTTCTGATAGTTTCTATAAACAAAGCACGACGTATTGCGCCACTGACGTCACCGTCCGTGCTTCCAGTTCAGAGAGCAACTGTCCATCAAAAGCTCATTAGCCAATCAGAGTAGATCGCTGTTAGGCCCGCCCCCACGAGAGGTTTGTGCCAAAACAGCAAACGAAAATTTGCTAAGCGTAAGCGAAAGCTGTGGCAACGCATTCAGAATCCATGATTCGCGAAAACGATTCTTTGAAAATCATTAACAAAGAATGAAGCATGTTTGAAGAGCATGTTAAATTCGTGCGACTGAGTTCATTTTTTCATTTTCATTGTGTTTTTCTTCTTTTGCAGTGGCATATTTTTGATCGTTTCTTGGAAAGTTACTTTCAGTTTTATAAAGTTACGTTCATTCTTATTGGCACAAAAATAATCCCATATATTTGCTGCTTCCGCAGGAGCGCGAAAGTGCTCACAGCGCGCGGCAAAATGAAGCGAATATTGAGGAAATATTGTAGGGATGAGGTGGGCGATTACCCTAAGGATGCAGTGTAGAGAGCCGGTTCATCGAACCGCAGCGCGGCGGGTATAAACAGAAGCATTGACTAGAGTATCTGATTCAGAGCAGTAAGGCGCTGCAGACATGTGCAGTACAGGGGGTCGAAACACATGCCGAAACCGCGATCTACTCCGGTTGCCGCGTCGGAGCCGTAACGCGCCCCGGACGTTTGCAGTGTGTGGTGAGATTTAATTATAGATAACCTTAATAAAGGCCTCCTGTAGCGAGTCGATGCATTTTTGTATGAAAAATATCCATATTTATGCTTCTTTGACAAGTTGCGTGGCAGTACTGAAATGCAGTGGGAGAGTTAACAAATCACAACAAATTTCGTTTTTTGGAAGGCAGAACCGGAACTAATCGAGTCATTTGTGCCAGGCTGGGAGAAATGTATTGTAATAATGTAAATTATGTCAAAAAAATAATGCGTTTTTCGAACCACCAAGCATGAAAGCATGTTCTAGTACACCTCCAAAACAAAATCAAGACTCTTTTAAAGAGCATAATACACTGTAAAAAAAGTACAATATACCCTAATATTTGAAGGAAATTTTCCATATTTGGTTTTTACAGGTGTTTTTCCGTATTTTTGAATTACGCTTTGCATTGTGGGAACAAGAACCTTGGTGGCTTATAGGCGCGAATACAGTGAAGAGAAGACGCTCAGAGTTTCTCGGTCAAAGTTTCATTTTAATGTCGGCTTTCGAATTTGGGAAAGCCGTTTTTACTCATTGTGCTAAATTATATGTTGTTAAATGTCACATAAATTGTTTTACATAACATTAACTTAGTTGCTGTCTGGCTTGTTTGGCAAATGAACGTCGGAGCCGTCGCACTCAACATTCTCTGCATATCGTCACACATCTTCCTCGTGGAGTTTTCTGCTAAATGAGGTAAGTTTAGACCTTTTATTGTCTAATGGACAAATGCACACGACACTATGTCAAAATGTCCGTTGAGTTTCTTTTGTATTCTTTTCTAATGACAGGACGTGATTGCAGCTGTACTGAATCTCAAGCATTAACATTATAGTGTTCAGTATCGGAAAGAAAAGTTATTGAGTCATCAAGTTGGCTTGAGAAAGCCAACTTACCGATATGATATTTTCTTCTGAGACTAAATCTGTCGAAACTAACTCGTCCTAGAGCTTTAACTCTACAAACTCCAAACTCAGCCCAGATCTTCAGACTAAACTGACCGAGTGTGCTATATCTTTTCTAACTGATCGGACTTACGATTTTCCTAAAAATGACGATTAAAATTGGGAAAAATCCCATAGACTTACACTGACGGAATGTTCAAATGAGCCAACACTTTTTAAAATCCAACTGTCAAAACTCCCAGAATCCTTTGAGCCTCAATCAAACTTCCCTTCTATGTACTGTATTTCTAATCCATTTAAACTCATTCAAACTCTATCCATCTATCTATCTATCTATCATCTAACCCAGGGGTGCTCAACCCTGGTCCTGGAGATCGACTTTCCTGCAAAGTTCAGCTCCAACCCTGACCAAATACACCTGAACCAGCTAATTAGGATCTCAAGGAGCACTTGATAATTACAGATAGGGGTGTTTAATTAGGGTTGAAACTAAACTCTGCAGGAAAGTCGATCTCCAGGAACAGGGTTAGGCACCCCTGATCTAGTCTCGCGTAGCCAGACCTTCAGACTGACGGCTGAAGGTCTGGAATTCATGGCAGCTTTCATTGGCCAAGGCCCGCCCATAAGGCCGTTTGACCGACATGTCAAACAACCAATCACAGTTCGTTTCGTTCAGCGTCACGTTTCGGTGCGTGGAAATGCCCCCACAACAACAGACTGGCATGCAACAAATCAGTCATTAAAATAACCAGCATTGAAAGTTGACGAAGAAGAGGGAGAACAAGCAGTAAGTCAGTAATTTGTTTGCGAACGTCGCAAATGTGTATAACAACAATGGCGTCTGCATAAGCACCTTTTAGCAAAACGCTGAGTAAATCCGTCTGCGCTTAGTTTCCAGGCGGACCGAAAATAAACGCGACACTCGCGTCTCCCGGAAATCCGATCAAATTCAACTAATCAGATGACGACTTCGACATTCCTGAAGTGTTTCCAGTTAAGTGTACCATATGCATCAGACGTTTAGCCAGCGTTCCGTGGGTGTGACGTCTGAGGCTGAGACTACCCCTGATCTAACCCTTACTATCTATCTATCTATGCCTAGCAACCAGAATCATGCTAGCAACATGCTAGTAACTTGCTAATCATGCTAGTAACATGCTAACGACATGCTAATCATACTACAATCACGCTAGTAACTTGGTAATCATGCTAATAACATGCTAACGACATGCTAATCATGCTACAATCATGCTAGCAACATGCTACTAACTTGCTAATCTTGCTAGAAACATGCTAGCAACTTGCTAATCATGCTAGTAACTTGCTAATTATGTTAGCACCATGCTAGTAAAATGCTAGTAACTTGCTAATAATCCTATAAGCATGCTAACGACATGCTAGTACCTTGCTAATCATTATAGCATCATGCTAGTCACATGTTAATCATGTTAATAACATGCTAACAACATTCTATTCCCTTCAAAACATCCAAACGGTAACCTTTTAAAACTACTTTAGAATTCAAACTATTTCAGACTGAAAACCATCAAACTTAAAACTTTTTAAAACTTCTTAAACGTTTTAAACTTTATAAACTTTTCAAACTTTTTAAAACTTTCTGTTCCGGCTTTCTCAAGCCAACTTAAAGTTTGTCTTGACAAACTTTTTTATCTAGTTTATTCTGTTGACTTTTACAAGAATGTGCAGCTGGTTGCTATCTGATGCTTCGGATGCCTGTTCACACAGCCACGTCACAGACAACGTGCTAGTAACGTTACCGAATTGATTGGATTGATTACTTTTGCATGTTATCATCATTGTGTGTATAAGGTGTGTTCAAACTGCTTGTCATTATGTATATGGTCATTTTGTAATGTCTTTTTTAAGGTGATGGGCAGTTCAAGATTCCTGTCGTTCAAGAAGTTAATGACCACTGTTGCGGTTTTGAGCTGCAAATGCCCAGAGGAGGCGGCACTTACACTGGAATTCACACAGAAGTAAGCAACAGGTATGTTATGAGATGTGTATAAAGCATTTGGTTGTGTTGCTGTTTATTTAATTGAAAATAATGAAGTATATTGTAAGACATCAATGAACTGACAAGCTCATATGACAGATGCAAATGGAGACTATTGGACATGTAAGTTAAGCAATGTGCAAACAATTGTAAAGTATTGTGGATTGCAGTTGATTTAATGAACTTAAAATACTGTATGACTACTTTTCCACTCCAACCTGCATATTACTCTGTAGTTCAGTTTAATTTATTTCATGTTTTGTTATATCCATTTCTTTTAGAATTTTCCTGTGAAAAAATCCTGAACGAGGTTTGAGATGAAGGCAACCAAGTGGCTGTGCATTCCTCCAAGTCTCTTGCATGAACAATTTCAAAAATCCATGTAATAAAAGCTTTTTTAAAATGTAAAAAATGGCACTTGTATTAAACATGCAGATAAATGGGAAATGATACATCCCCTATAATGAACTGCATCACTTCAATGATATTTCAGTTATAATGAACTTCAAAATTCTGTTGTCAAGCCACTGGAGTCACATACTTTACTGATGTCTTTATACCTTTCTGGACCTTGAAAATGTTCCATATCCAGAAAATAAAACGTATGGACATCAGTATTGGAAGCATGAACTGTTTAAATTACCAGCGAGTAGCTACACACAAATAAAAACCATTATCATAATCATCACTCATCATCGTCATGATACAAAAAACAAAGCAAAACTATGGTATAACAACACAAAATTAAATGAATTGATCTATATTAAAAAAATGAGAACTTACATGGCAAATCGGATGCGTGTCTTTTGTTCAGATGTCAAATGTTTAACAGGAGAGACACACACACACACACACACAGACCTATAGCGCCTATTGTCCTTACTGTTGTCAACAGAGGTGTGACTGATTAACTCAACTTTGAGACTTGATCAAAACCTGTAATTCAGGCTGGATGAGATGTATAAAAAAACATTAACTTTCATAAGAAAAGCTTACATAAGTTTTACAGAGCACCTGGAGATTCAGTGGTTCTCACGCTGCACATAGTGTGGCTCATTAAATATAACTAGGCTATTAAAAAATAAATACTAGTGACATTAGTATTATTATTATTATTGTTGTTATTATTATTAAAATAAGCAAATTAAAGTCTGATAATACTATTAAAATAAAATAAAAATAAAGTGCTAATATTTACTTTATATGAATTTTCATTATTTTCTAACTTAAAATCAGCAAGCTTTTATTTTAAGTAAGTAAGCCCATATGTGCTGCCGGCATTAGCGCTGCCGACTGAAGAGCGTCAGTGAATGAAATTTTCAGAGCAAATGAGCGGTCTGAACTTACTTACTCAGCACATTTTTTATTGATGTATGATTTGTTATGATAGGAGAATATTTGGATGAGACACAACAATTAGAAAATGTGGAATCTGGGGGTGCAAAAAAAAATCTAAATATTGAGAGAATTGCCTTTAAAGTTGTCTAAATTAAGTTCTTAGCAATGTATATTACAAATCAAAAATTATGTTTTGATATATTTACAGTAGGAAATTTACAAAATATCTTAATGTAACATGATCTTTACTTAACCCTTTGATGCGTACGATCACACCTGATCACATGATCAACTGCTGAATTCAAATCTGCTTTGGCGCTGAGCTAGAAAGGAAGCCCTGAGGGCTTGTCATATTATCACAAATATTCAGTGAATAAAAAAATAACGGTCGCCTAAAAAAAACTCACCCTGGGGGCTCAGCCAGAATATTTTAAACTCATATGTGAAAGGGTTAATGTCCTAATGATTTTTGGCATAAAAGAAAAATCAATCATTTTGACCTATACAATGTATTTTTGGCTACTGCTACAAACATACCTGTGATACTTAAGACTGATTTTGTGGTTCAGGGTCGCATATTACAGTTTTTCTTGATTGCTAAAACACTAACCAGTCTTCTGAACTAAAATTTCTAAACCATAATGCCATTTTTAAAAAAAAGGCACACCCATTTCCCTAAACTATAAACACTATTCCCCTGCTTTGGCACATGAGTTATATTTGGTGGACTGTTACTACAAAACTCAGATCTCTACATTTCCCAGTGCTGTGGTCATTTAGAAAGCACTAGCATGCAACATCAAGTTCAAGTTTGTGCTTAATTGGCACACAATTACCCAAACACTAGGAGTCAAATCACACAACAAATAGAACCTGCGGTGGAGATAAAAGGGCCATAGTCAGCTTACAGTTTTTCTCAGTAGCTTTGGTGCATTTCTCAGATCGGAAATTAAATTCTCAAAACTACTTGTTCAACGCCCACATCAAGTCACTTGTGCACTCCATAAAAAGTTTTTTTTTTTTTTTTTGATCAAGTTGCAATTGCTTTGGTACATTCATGCAACTGATGTACATTTGTCTGCGGTTTCCTGCTTTATCAGTTACTATTGTCATGTTGCTCAGAATGTATTATATAGTTCTCAGTGCAATAGTCTCACCCCTCCAAACATTAAGCTATTAGCTCATCATACAATTACTTAAATGCAATATTTTTGATGTAGTTATCATAAACTGTCATATTTTCTGCACATTTCTATTAGTCTTTTTGTAAATTTGCCATAAATTGTTTAAGTGACTCGATGATCAATACTGACAGTGGACTTTCTAATTTTTATTTTCACCTTTGTGCCCATTGTCACGAATCTGGTCGGTGTCCCGCTGTCCGCTCACCACCAGATGTCGCATTCACCTTACCCACACACCCAGACTGTTGCACTACACCCCGGACTGCATCTCCCACTATCCACCACGCTGATTGCGCCATACACCTGTGGCCAATCAGCAACCCTATAAAAGCCCCGGACTTTCTCTCGTTAAGCACCGTGTATTGTGGAGTGTATTGTGGAGTTTTGAATCAGTCGCGTTTAGCGCTCACCTAGTGCTAGCACTGTTCCCTAGTTTCCTGGTTCCGAGTTCCTAGTTTCCTGTGTTCCCTTGTATCTTAAGTTCCTAGTTTCCTTGTATCCTGATTTTCTGGTTTTCTGAGTTTTGCATTCTCGCCTGGCCATCTCGTTTCGTCTGTCCCGCCGCCTGCCTTTCTGGACTCTCGCTCGTTTAAGGATTATTCTTCTGTTTCACGTTATGGATATGTTCGCCGTTGATCGACCCACGCCTGTACCACGGACTTCTCTTGGGCCTCTCTCCGTTGTACCTGTTTGTTATTGTTCTGACCCTGCCTGTCTGACCATGTCTTTGCCTCGTCCATCAAATAAAAGCGTGCATATGGATCCCCTCGCCTCTCGTCTCCCTCTCCACGTTACAGAATACAAGAAACAAGGATCCAGCAGCTTTTACCACGGACAGCATTCAACAGGTATGGACACAATAAGGACTTTATTCAAATTAAAACAAGGACCGCGTTCATTAGAACAATACATCTGTAGATTTCTGGCAATTGCAAATCATTCTACCCTCCCAGACTGTATAATCATTGAGATTTTCTGCAATGGCATAAATAAGCCGTTAAGGGGGAGGTTGAGACGCGAGGGTCCGCGCTCATCACTTGCGGCTTTTATGGACTACGCTCTTTTGTGTGTGGGCTCATCGTTTACTGTGGGTGTCGCGGAGGAGCAACGCGACATCGCGGTAACGCCGGCCGTGCAACCCGCCCGTGTAATGGCGGCTACAACAGACCCCGTTCACAAAATGGCGGCCGTGCCGGAGCGCTCTCAAGATCGCGGCCGCGCCGGTGCGCGCTCACAAAATGGCGGCGACGGCGGAGTCCGTTTACAAAATGGCGGCGATAACGGAGCTCTGTCACGTCACAGCTGCCATACCAGAGTCCAGTCAAGTTGCAGCTGCGGTTCCTGAGTCAAGTCAAGTTGCAGCTATGTTTCCCGAGTCAAGTCAAGTTTCCGAGTCAAGTCAAGTTGCAGCTGTGTTTCCTGAGTCAAGTGCTGTCGCCAAGAGGGCCGCCACGCCAGAGCCTGTCGCCAAGAGGGCCGCCACGTCAGCCAAGCCAGCGCCCGCTAACGCCACGTCAGCCAAGCCACAGCCTGTTCATGTTATGCTTTTTGCTCCTGAGTCTGCACCCGTCATGACGGTCCTTTCAGATGTGGCTCCTGAATCAAGTCAAGTTACAGCTGTTGTTCCAGTGTCAAGTCAAGGTAAAGCTGTGTTTCCTGCATCAAGTATAGTCAGAACTGATAGTCCTAAGACAAGTCAAATAACAGCTGTCGTTCCTGTGTCAAGTCAGGGCGGTATTTCCTGCGTCAAGAAACGTCAAAGCAGTTGTTCCTCTGTCAAATCGAGTCACCATTGTGTTTCCAGTGTCAAGTCAAGCTACAACTGTGTTTCCAGGGTCAAGTCGAGTTCAAGCTGTATTTCCTGTGTCAAGGCAAGTCAAAGCTGTTCTTCCTAAGTCAAGTCAAGCTACAGCTGTATTTCCTCTGTCAAGTCGTATCACAATTGTACCTCCAGTGTCAAGTCAAGTTACAGCCATGTTCCCAAGGTCAAGTAAAGCTACAGCTGTTGTTCCTGAGTCAAGCCAAATCAGAGCTGTCGTTCCGGAGTCAAGTAAAGTCACAGCTGATCTTCATGAGCCAAGTCAAGTTATTGCCGTTGTCCGTCCAGAGTCAAGTCACGTCTTGTCTGACCTCCCAGAGCCCTGTCACAGCTCCACTGTCTGTCCAGAGTTTCGTCACGACACGTCTGATCATCAAGAGTCCTGTCAAGTCTCGTCCGACCTCCCAGAGTCTTGTCATGTTATGTCTGCCAGTGTGATGGCGATCACCATTCTCAGTATATGGGTTGCACACTACGCTCCTGAGGTCACGTCTGTTGAGGTCACAAGTCTGCTCCTGTGGTCAAGTCCGTTCACAAGTCTGTCCCTGAGGTCACGTCTGTTCACAAGTCTGCTCCTGTGGTCAAGTCCGTTCACAAGTCTGCTCCTGAGGTCAAGTCTGTTCACAAGTCTGCCCCTGAGGGCCCGTCTGCTCACAAGTATGTTACAGGGGTCCCGTCTGGTCTCGAGTCAGCTCCAGAGGACTTCCCTGTCGGAGAAGCCGCGCCAATGCCTCCTGAGGTGTCAGCTTCGGCTGTAGATCCTCCTAGGGAGGCGGCGTTATCCTTTGGTCTCTCTGCTTCTCCCCTTATTCTGTCTGCCTCCTCTGTCCCTGTTCTCCCCAGGTCCCAGTCCATTATACGGGTTCCTGTTCAGCCCTGGAGGGTCCTGGCGCCTCCTGTTCCGCCCTGGAGGGCCTCGGCGCCTCCTGCTCTGCCTCCGGTTCCGTCCTGGAAGGTCCCGGTGCCTCCTGCTCAGCCCTGGAGGGCTCCTGCCCCTCCTGCTCCGCCCTGGAGGGCTCCGCCCTGGAGGGGCTCCTGTGCCTCGGGCTCTGCCCTGGAGGGCTCCGCCTCCCCTGCTCCGCCTCCGGCTCCGCCCTGGAGGGCTCCTGCGCCTCCTGCTCTGCCTCCCCCTGGAAGGCTTCCTCCCTCCCGGTTCTGCCTCCAGTCTCCTGGCCCTCCCACGCTCCCAGGACTGTTTTTCGTCAGGCTCCAGCTCCTTAGGGGCTGGGAGGTTCTGGGCTGGGGGGGGGCTATGTCCGAATCTGGTCAGTGTCCCGCTGTCCGCTCACCACCAGATGTCGCATTCACCTTACCCACACACCCAGACTGTTGCACTACACCCCGGACTGCATCTCCCACTATCCACCACGCTGATTGCGCCATACACCTGTGGCCAATCAGCAACACTATAAAAGCCCCGGACTTTCTCTCGTTAAGCACCGTGTATTGTGGAGTGTATTGTGGAGTTTTGAATCAGTCGCGTTTAGCGCTCACCTAGTGCTAGCACTGTTCCCTAGTTTCCTGGTTCCGAGTTCCTAGTTTCCTGTGTTCCCTTGTATCTTAAGTTCCTAGTTTCCTTGTATCCTGATTTTCTGGTTTTCTGAGTTTTGCATTCTCGCCTGGCCATCTCGTTTCGTCTGTCCCGCCGCCTGCCTTTCTGGACTCTCGTTTAAGGATTATTCTTCTGTTTCACGTTATGGATATGTTCGCCGTTGATCGACCCACGCCTGTACCACGGACCTCTCTTGTGCCTCTCTCCGTTGTACCTGTTTGTTATTGTTCTGACCCTGCCTGTCTGACCATGTCTTTGCCTCGTCCATCAAATAAAAGCGTGCATATGGATCCCCTCGCCTCTCGTCTCCCTCTCCACGTTACACCCATATTTCTTTTATATTTCACAATGACATTGTAATGCGCATGTGCTTTTTTTGTTGTTGTTGTTGTTGTTGTTGTTGTTTTTGTCAGACCACTAGTAAAAGTGTAACTGTGAATCCTATCCCATCTATACAGTAATGTTTAAATATGACCCCTGCTTTCTGGCCGGGGCCAATATAGCCTGCAATGTTGAAGAGGTTCTTTGGCCTGTCCCAGTCTAAAGATGGGATGCTGGGGCAGAATAATTATTTTGGTTGTTGTTTGCTGTTTTGTATTGTACTCTACAGTAGTCGGTGCCAATAGCCTCGTGGGCAGTGCGTTTACATGCAGCGTTTCAGGCGTCCCGTCCCATTTCATTTCCTGCCTCTCTACTGTCCTTTCAATAAAAGGGAAAAAATTTGCACTTGCAAATGCATACATTTTGTGTTCATCATGTGATTTTTATTTTTGGTACAGCAACACTTTTGCGGTTTTTTTTTTTTCAATTGATCTCATCAGTGTGTAAAACTTTGTAGTGTGTGTGTGTTTTTGAGGGTTTGTGTGTCATGTCTGGGAGCAAAGTTTGGTTTTTCAGCAAGCTTCATTTTGACCCGAGTATAGGAAGTTTGGGGTATTGATTGTATGTATACAGTTGTGTGTGAAGAGGTTTAGCATTGCTGATGCTCAGGTTTGCAACACATGCGATTTCTTAGTTTTATTGCTGTTTATTTGATAAAAAAGCTCAACATTACAATTAACACCGAAGACATTTTATTTGAAGAAGCTTTATGTGCCATGACGTTTATGTACACATCAAAGTGTCCCTTTTATAAATTTTTGAAAATTATGCATATCATACATTTTGTAAATATAGTTTGCAGCTATAAGTTAATGTCTCTCAAAAAAAAGAGTTGACTCTGAACCACTGATTACCACTTTGTAATTCAAATCCCATTTACATGAAGTTTACACGTCACAAGATAATGGGCCAGTACAAGCTCAAACCAGTGCCCAACGTTTTGCTACGGTTTCCGGGTTGAACGACATGTTTCCTGGAAATGGTGTGCAACGGTGTGCAACGGGATTTGAGAGACATTTTTTCTTGTTGAGTGGGTGTGTCAAAAATGTCAGCCCAATCAGCTGCAACATGTATATAAACCACGTGTTATTAAAGTGAGACAGCTCGCACAATGTATGCATTTATAGTAGAGTTTTCGACATCCCCTGTGATGCTGTAAATAAGCTGACACACATCTTGCTATGACTGTTGTTTACACACACATACACATACTGCTATATACACTGGGAATTTGTAAGTAAATTAACATCAAAATAAATTCATAAGAGCAAGTATCTTGTTTGCAAAAGAACTAAAATAATAAGAGCACAAGTATAGATCTGGAACTTCTTTAAGTCTGTCTAATATCACGTAGTAATTGCAGTGTCTTCTGGTCCATATCCTTTACTTAGGAAGGTGTGCTAGACACAGATTAATGTAACATAAAAAAATACTATACATATTTATAGATTTTGCTATTGTATTGCGGAGTGACACTTTCATAAACTTTTCTATACTCCTCTAACTGGGCTATATAATAGTTAATATTACAGTATCATAGCACAACAACAGTGATCAGCAATAACGATAAGCCTAACACTCACAATAAAAATAATAAGGTCATAAAGATCGTAACACAGTGTCTGAGGTAAGAAGTGGATTATTCTTCACCTGAAATGCTTGTCTTTTTATCCTGAAATCAAGGCAAATGTTGGATCACAATAACTAGGAACCAGTTTGCACAAATCGTTTTACTAGATTGGGATGTTATGTTTTATTCTGGACGGTAAGGGCAGTGACTATAACATAACATGAGCATATTTTGCAGTATTAAACGTATTTATACTGATTTCATCAGGCTCCAAAGTTCTTCAAAAAGAACACAAAGAATGGCCGCCTCAGCTGCCATAGTTGCAACTCTTAAGTCATCAGAACAGGGTGTTCAATGCATCACCGTTTCTGTTTAAAAAAACGTTTTGCATCATTTTGTGGGGGCTGAACGCAAGGCAGGTTTTGTAGGGTTTGTGTGTCATGTCTGGGAGTGAAGTTTGGTTTTTCAGCAAGATTGAGTTGTTTTGAGTGGAGAGCTTCATTTTGACCTGAATATAGGAAGTTATGGATTTAGACAGTGTTTGCAGATCTCATGCAGTCTTTTTGCCAAACTCTAAACACATTCTCACTCACTAAGGCACAATTTGCTCTGTGATGAACTTGTGATACAAAACCCTAAACACAAGAAAGCAAAAGTTAAGCTCAACTGCAACAGGGCTGTCATCATTTACACACAATAAGTCAAAATTCTTAACACTTGTTTCTAAATATTTAAATATACAAAATATAAACCAGTTTAAAATACACAGAAGGCACATGTGCATCTTCCAATCTGAGAGGTACAGAAGAGTGTGAATACGAGTGTGAAAATTGTTTTGCTTTGTTTGATTACAGGTGAAATGGTTTTGAAGTGATTGTTTGATTTTGCCAGAAGAGTCAGGGGTTCTGTGAATTTAATTTGAACATTTGGATTTGTGTTTAGGGTTTTAGGAGATGGTTTCAAAAAATGTGTTTTAGCATTTCAGAAAAACTGTATAACTGGGTTTTATAGTATTGTTTTGAATTGATCTCATCCGTGTGTAAAACTGGGTTGTAGTGTGTGTGTTTTTAAGGGTTTGTGTGTCATGTCGGAGAGCAAAGTTTGTTTTTTCAGGAAGACTGAGTTGTGGATTGTATATATCTGACATGATTGTATGTATGCAGTTGTGTGTGAAGAGGTTTAGCATTGCTAATGATCAGGTTTTCTGTCAGGAAATGCGCACACATGCGATTTCTTAGTTTTTACTGCTGTTTATTTGATAAGAAATCTCAACATTACAGTTAACACTGAACACATTTTATATGAACAAGCTTTATGTGCCATGGCGTTTATGGTTTCTCTTGAACTCATCTTATATGTACAGTATATACAGTATTATACAGCAGTATAACAAATACTATAGACTAATTAGGAGTAGATGTCACAGTGACGTCACTTGCAGCTGCACGCGCATAGTGGTTGCAGAAAAACACTGGTAGCAAGTAGAGGTAAATGGGTAAAATCCATGGAATAAGAGAAAAAATATATATTTTTGTGCCTTTTGATGTCAAAATCGGAATGCAAATAATTTTTGTAGAATACTGTAGTCAAAGACATCATTTGAAGCTAAATGCAGATGTTTAAACAGACATACTATGGATGAAAACTGCTATGATTACTCTACTTTTAAAGCATAAATTTGATTTAAACAGTACACTGTAAAAAATAAAACAATTTGTTGAGTCAGCTTAAAATAATTTGTTACCCTGCTGCCTTAAAATTTTAAGTTCAGTCAACTAAAATATGTTTAGTCAACTTGAAATGTTAAGTTGTACTAAGTAACAACTTAGATATTTGTGTTTGCTAAACTTAACAGATGGGTAAGTAACCCAGCTGCCTTAAAATTTGAAGTTGATTCAAATCAAATATCTAAGTTGTCACTTAGTATAATTTAACATTTCAAGTTGAATAAACTTTTTTTTAGTTGACTGAACTTAAAATTTTAAGGCAGCCAGGTTACAAATTATTTTAAGTTAACTCAACTAATTAGGGGATGTATTGTGTTAGTCCTACAGTTACAGCATGAAATATTATTTAAACCTATTTCTATTAACATTTTTACATAACATTTTTTAATTTTATCTCACAATTCTGACTTTTTTCTCACAAATGCAAGTTTTTATCTCCTAATTCGGACTTTATAACTTGATTTAACAAAACTAGTGAGTTTATTAATTCTAAGGGGAAAAAAGCCAGAAGTGTGGGATATAAACTCTGAGCCAAGGGAAAAAAGAGAGAATGACGAGTTGATTTTCCTCTAGAGTTGTGGGATATAATCTCTGAATTGCAAAAATAGTCAGAATTTTGAAATATAAAATCAAACTGACCTTTGGTATTCTTTTATTCCATGGCTCCGTACACTGCCACTTGAACCTCTCATAAAAACCGTCAATTTCGTTGAATAACAGTTCTTATCGCTGGGTGGCAAGCTCTTGTAATATGCGAATAATATTTTGAAAACGACATCTAATCAATGTAATCTATACTCTTTTTAAATCTAAGTATTTTGTACCGTATCCGTGTAATTCTCTAGCCGTAAAGGCTATCTCTCCCAGGTTTTCTGCAACCATGCTGCACACGCATCCCGAATGTTTACAAATAGATAATTGGTCTATAGAATACCCAAGACTTGTACCTCGAAATAGCTTTGAATGGGGAAAGATGCAATGCTCATTATGGCCGCGAAGCCCCGCCTTTTTAATGAAAGAGCCAATCGTTGACTAGTAAAGTCAGCGCGTCACTGCAGCTGCCGTTAGAAGTCCCTGTTGCTATAGAAACAGTCAGCATTCTAAGACGTGCGCTCAGTACTGCACATGCGCACTGGCTGATCTAGCCTGAAGAATAAGTTTTTTAACGCTACTGGAGGCAGTTTGTTGTTAGATTTCATTGGGGATTTCAAATATGAAATTTAATCGTAAGCTTGGTGAACAGTTTTGGAGAATTTGATGTTCCCCCATTCAAATAGATAGGAGCTGCACTTGTCTTAAAGGGAGTTTGAGTATAATCCCAACCTTTTGATGCGTTCCCGTCATTTCATTGACGACTGCTTTTCTAATCTCCACGAATTCAACGATGAGTATGGACCAGCTTGTTCCTCTGAATCACAGCCTGTAAGTATGATTAATAATTTCTGTTCACGCTTCATACAAAGAATGGGTTTGGAAGGATGAATCTTCAAACTAATTGTTTGAGAGTCATTGAAAAATAAGGTAAAATTAAATGCATAATATAAGGAAATTAAAATGTTTTTTGACCCTGTATGCATGTAAACCTGTTGTTGGGGACAAAACCAGATTATGAATCTTTCAAATACCATAATAAGGGAACTTTAATGCTCCTCAAGAGCTTTGCCACATGAGATCTGAACCACATTGGTGGTACCACCGTCAGTGGTAACACACACAGCAATGCTGATTATTATGATTATAAAGCAAAAAATGTAGTCTCATTTAGGCTGTTATTTTTTTTAATCAGTCAGACCAGCACGTTTGGCTGCGGCCCATCCTTTCCACCAACCGTAATAGTGAATGATTCCTCCTGCAACAACTGTAGCTAGAAAAAACAGAAGCACAGCCAGACCAGCACCACTGAATATCAGCTCACGCTCCGTCAGCATCACCTTGACTGTAGAAGCTACAGACAGACAATTATTCATAAACCAATTAAACAACATGATAAAATTGCACTGAAATTACATCTGTAATGAACAAGTAGTTATGTTGCTCAGTAAGTATGAACAGTTATACTCCCAAAAAAAGTTTTTAATTCGCTTTGATGGATTCATGAAGACTCTTTAACGTCCATGCAATATTTCCATTGGACAAAAGATTGTTAGATTATTAAAATTTGCATAACCTATAACATATGCACTAATGCACTTGAAGAGTTTCTGAATTCAAATAAAATACAAGCAAGAATGATTTCCGCTCTCACCTGTGATCTCCACATCCTCTGGCGGTTCTGTGACGGAATGAACTTTGTCCTCTCTGTCTGAAAATGTGATATGATCACTTACTCAAACACAAAGAGTTTCAATATTATTATAACAGCAAACTCCTCAACAACACCAGTGCTGGGGAAAGTTACTTTTAAAAGTAATGCATTACAATATTGCATTACCTAAAAAGTAACTAATTACGGTACTTAGTTACTATTTATGGAAAATAATGTGTTACTTTACTTTTGCATTACTTTTTAAATCTGGGCAGGGTTTGCTTGTTTGATTTAAATATAAAAAGTTTTATTTTTTAGTTAATCAAAAGTAAATTTTGCTTATTAGTATAGCTGAATTGGATCAACTGGATCTAGAAGGTTTTTAGCAAATGTAAAACCCTTTCACACCAAAAAGTGAAATAAATAAGTCTAAGACTGAAGGAAAAGTAAAATCACATCTGTACAGTAGAATGTTCAACACTCTTCAGCAATGAGAAAAATTAAGCACAAATGTTAGTTAATTAAAAGTAAGTTTTGCTTATTAGTATAGTTGAATTGGATCAACAAAGGTCAGCAGCAAAGACATTGGTTAATAAAATGGTGGGGGTTTGCGGCTGATGCGCGTGGTGGTCGCGTCCAATTGTTTGCACAGCCCTATAGTGCTAGTTAAACCCTTGTTTAGCGTTCTTAATAGCAGCTTTCTGGAGCCTGCCGAGATGGTGCTGTCTTCCCTTATTGGGTTTATAGTTTGACAGCCCACTGCTGGTGGTTTTGGCAGTTGCATGGTCCCCTTTCCTACAGCCAGCTGTCTGAGGATAGCCAGGTGCTAGCTCGGTGATCGCTCCCCTTCTTAGGGTTTATAAATAGCAGTCTTTTTGAGCTCTTACCCAGACAGTGCTGTCTCCCCTGCTAGGGTTGTAAGTAGACAGCCCACTCATTGTGGTCAGGTTCATCTCAGCTGGTTCCCTTCTGGTAGCCTTCCTAGGCACACTGACTATCTAAGATACCCTTTTGTTAACGCTGTGATTGCTCCCCTTCTTAAGGTTTTTAAGCAGCGGTCTCCCTGTGCCCCTGCCTAGATGGTGCTATCTCCCCTGTTAAGGTTGTAAGTAGATGGCCCACTATGGTGTTCTGGGCAGCTTCTCAAGAAGGTCTACCTGGGCTAACTGGAGTCATGCGTGGGAACCACGGTGGGTGAGTACGACCCTGTTATTATGTGTCTAGCCTCTTCTGCTGTGTTTCTGGGACCTGTCTGTTGCATTTCTCTTTCTGTTAGGTAGGTCCTCCTCGAGCACCCCACTCTGGTCTTTGACTATGGTTATGGCCTGCTTGTCTAATTGGATCCGCTTTCGTCATATCCACCTCGAAACGATCATGGCCACTCTTGGCCTTCAGGTCCCCACTACAGCACTACATCTAGGGCTTCTGAGACACTCCGTCTGCGTCCTGCCCTGAAGGGCTTCCTGTTTCAGGGTATCCACCCAATCATCACACAGACCTATCCTCATACCATCTTGGTGATTTAGTGAGTTGCCCCTCCGAGGAGTGGGCTTGACCATGCTATTTTTCACCATCGTATGAGTGGAAGGTGTTTCTGCGGGAACCCTTCTGAGTGCTCTGAGGAGCACTGGCTACGGTCTAGGCCCTTGTTCTTGAAGTTCTGCGGGCCTTGCTAGAACGGGGCCTACGCTTTCTATCGAGATAGTATGCACAGGTCTGCCTGGGCTGGGAGTGGCTCTTGCCCCCTCAAGAGAATACCCACAACACATCCCAAGGGCTGGGGACGCAGCTGCTCTCTATGCAGCCATACAGTGTTGATGGATTCGTCTCTGCTGTTGTATCTGATATCCTGTGATCAGATCACATCTAAGGCCTCTTTGACAGGGCATGACGATGCTCCCCTCTCTGCTGGAGGGTTTTCTTAGAGCTTGTCACCCCTGGGCGGATCAGGTGTTCGTCCTGTCTCTCAGGAGATAGAAGCCTGTCCCGACGCACTAACCTCTCACGCTGGTTAAGTGTATCGGCTCCATGGCAGTATTATCAGACAGCTAGCTGCGGCTTGGAGTAGCGATGCTCCCCTCACCTTGAGGGTCTGCTCTGAGCATTGCCCCAACTGGGCAACTGAGGTTCACCCTTACTGCCTCCCCTTGGAGCCTTGTTTGGAATGTCTGCAGTGCTCCCCTCATTCTGAGGGTCATCTACTAGCACACTGTTTCCAAGTGGTATTTCTAAAATCCATTTTTATGGTAAGGCCCACACGAACCCTTGGGCGCTTTCTTAAATCCATGTATATGGTAAGTGCACCCTGGGGCACTTTTCTAAAATCCACATTGTGGTATGGAATGCACCTACGTTTTGTGTCCATTCTAAAATCCTTTATGGTAGGGATTCACACGCTTATGTCCATACCCTTCTTGAGTTGGTTAAAACCCCGGCCACCTTGGGTCCGACCCCTTGTGAGCACCTGCCAGGCTGAAGTAATGGTAATACACGTGCTAGATCCTGCACACCCTATATGATATGGGTTCACGCTCAAACTCGTGTCCATTCTCTGAGTTGGTTGTTCCCGGACACCTTGGATCCCACTCTACTTACGCATCCTGAGCAGGTTGTTGCTACCTATGTTCTGTAGGACGGTTCCTGAGGGAACCTATGCAGAGCCCACGGTAGCTTCCTGTGTGACAGGCCAAACCTAGGTGAAACCCTAGGCATTCAGCCATATCCCCTTAAAGGAATATCATCTGATTCCAAGCGTCGAACTCTACCCCGGGTCCAGCATTTCTGACCCCTTTCAGGTATGTCTTTGGGTATGCAGCTCAGGCTTTTGGCCGAAGGGGATAATGTCACTAAGAGCCGTCACTACGTCTCAGGGGCAACTCCCTTAAGCTTGAGGGAGTTGGTACTTAGTGCTCGCCTCTATGATGGCATGCACTCCCCTCAGCATGGCAGCATGGGTATAAGCATTCCCCATAGCAATCCCTAGAGGACGCAGTTCAAGTTCCTCGAAAGGGAACGTCTCAGGTTACATATGTAACCCTGGTTCCCTGAGAAGGGAACGAGACACTGTTTATGGACTTTATGGAAAGTTTATTTGTAACAGTGTACTACTAATGATGATTGAAACAGTAAAATAATTCTTGGTGTTAAAAACATGATGAAGATTTGAGAGAAATTAAAAAGCTGTACTAACCCTCCATCACTAGTCTGATGGGTTTGCCGAAGTGCATTTCATGATACGTTAATGTTCCACAGAAATAAAGACCTGAATCTGACTCTTTCAGTTCATAAATAAATAGCGAGACTGTGTTGATTCCTGTTTTTCCAGCTATCAGGCAATGTCTGTGATAACTTGTATGTCGCAGTGAATTATATATGAGAGAAACCAATAGCGTTAGTCGTCCAGTATCAGGATTCTGGTGATACCAGTATGTTCTGAATTTGTCGGTGCTGCAGTTTAGTTGAATGTTTTGATTTAGCTGGAATCTTAACAGAGTCACATCATGATCTGAAACATCTGGAAAAATAAATGGATCATTTGAAATCTAGATAAAACATTAATTATATTTAAGGATGAAAAGGTCAATGATGTGAAATTGTAAGATAGAAATAATTTACCGCTGGAGGTGATCTGAATAATCCTGGATGAAAAAACACAAAACAGCATGATCTTCTCCATTGTCTTTCGTTCGTAACAGCATTGAACAGCAAACTGCAGGATTCAATGCAGTGCAGAGACACTAAACCACAATGTGTTTCACTTCCTGTTTTAATGCTGTAAATATCAACAAGCTATGGTATCTCACACTTTGTTTTGCAATACTTTCATTATGTTATGACTTTACTTGTGGAGACACATGACTAACATTTATAAAATCCATAACCACAATGGCATATTACTTAACAATTAGTTAATGGTCCTGTGCTTCAAAAAGTAAAATCATAACATAATGATGCCAAATCATTAGCTAATGATTAATTAAAGCAGACAACTGGAAGTTGAAGTACATTGCTTTGACCACTGTGGTAAAAAAAAAATGAATTTGTGTTATAGGGAATTAACACATTATGACATATTTAACTAATAACAATTTATTGATTACTTAATCTATGAATCATATAGAATGTTCATTAGTTGCTGATTCAGTAATCATTAATGAATGGTTTAGTTCTTCATGAGTTACACAATAAATTGTGATTATTAGTTAAGCATTATTTAATGCGTATTAGTTCACCCACATTGTAAGGTGTTACCAAAGTTTTTCTCTTGCCTTCATGGACAATTATATATAATTTATAAATGATTAAATACAAAAAATAATGAAAAAAATTAAATATGATCAAATTATCAATGTGCCTAATAATTATGCACCCACTGTAAGTTTTGAGTTATGAAACTTACAGGATGTTTTTATAGTACTGTAACCAACGCGGTCTCTGTGGCTCCCTCCATCTGCCGCCAGCGGGAACCATCTCCCGAATTCTAACACTACACTACCCATCAGCCCTGTACCTGGGACGCACGCTTCCGGTTCCGGGTCGCGGGAGCGCTTCCTCCCGGCGGCCATTTATAGAACGCTCTCGCTGGCTTTCCCTCGCGAAGTTTTGACTAGTTCACCTATCAATCCTGAGCGTTCCTTTGTATATCTGTTTTTCTCGTTGCCGACCGGACTGTTTGCACTCTTGTTGTTGTTCTGCCGCCTGCCTATCGACCTTCTGCCTGGATTATTGTTTACGACTCTGGATTGTCTATTTATTCCCGTTTGCTGGTGGATTACCCTCGCCTGTCTGACTACGTTGTTAATAAAGTGGTTTGCACATGGATCCTACGCCTCCGACTCCATCAATGGATACGTTACAGAAAACTTCGCCAAACTCGGATCCAGCGACCACTCCCACGCCTACCGCGTCGTCATCGGAGCCACCTACGGTACACCAGATCACCACGGAGTTATCCGCCCAAGCCTCGACGCTCTTTGCACACCAACAACAGCTGGATCGGCTCACTGACCTCACGGCACAGCTGGTAAGAGCGTTGCAAGGTCTCCAATTGACGACGCCACCCGTTTCTCCTCCCGTGGCTCCCCTACCACCCACTGCTCAGGCTGTTTCCGCCAGCCCGCGTCTAGCTTTCCCCGAGAAATTCGACGGGACCCCCACGAAGTGTAAGGGGTTCCTACTGCAGTGCTCGCTCTTCGTGAGCCAACAACCACATCTTTACCCCACCGAGGAAAGCAAGGTCGCATTTGTGTGCTCCCTTCTGACTGGAAGAGCGCTGGACTGGGCCAACGCTGTTTGGCGCCTGGATCGCCCCACCTTCCCGTCGTTTGCCGCCTTCATGCAACGGTTTAAGGAGGTCTTCCAGCCAAGCACAGAGAACGGTGAGGCCGGGGAGCAGATTATGGCGCTACGGCAGGGCAGGAGGACCGCCGCCGACTATGCTCTCAGTTTCCGCACTCTTGCGGCCCAGAGCGGCTGGACGGATGAGCCGCTCAAACTCCATTACCTCAAGGGCTTGCATCCGGATCTACAGATGGAGTTGGCCTGCCGCGACGAGGGTCTGAGCCTGGAGCAATATATCGACCTCTCCATACGGGTGGATAATCTCATGAGAGCTCGTAAGCCTGGACGCCTTTCCACCGCCGTACCGCTGGCCGCGCCCAGCTTTGAGGCTGCCCCGGAACCGATGCAGCTAGGAGCCATGAAGCTAACTCTGGAGGAGAGGGAGAGGAGACTCCGTGGCAATCTATGCCTGTACTGTGGCCAGGCAGGCCACATCAGAGCCACCTGTCCGACCCGACCGCCACGCCCGTCCACCTCGGTGAGTGTTCATAGACCTATCACTAACTGTTGTCAATTACCTGTAACCATTGGATATGAAGATGCTTTCATTAAGACCTCTGCCTTAATCGACTCTGGTGCTGCGGGAAATTTCATCGATGCAGATTTTGTTGCCGCTAATCGCTTGCCCACTCTCTCCTGTTCTCCCCTCATCACAGTGGCCGCCCTCGACGGGCGACCACTAGGTACCGGGAAAGTTCAGCAAACCACTCAGGACCTCACCCTACTGATTGAACCGGCACACCAGGAGACCATCCGATTTTTCATCATCTCATCACCGCAGTCACCCGTCATACTAGGTTACCCCTGGCTCAACCTACACGAACCATCCATCGCCTGGGCCAACCGCACAGTCACCAGCTGGTCTCCGCACTGTCACCAACGTTGTCACCAACCCAGAACCCCACTGCAGGAGGCACCCAGCACCCCCGCTCCGCGAAGTACAGTACCTACTGTGTATCAGGGTCTGCTTGAAGCCTTCAGTCGCACCAAAGCCACCCAGCTACCACCGCATCGCCCAGGTGACTGCGCCATTGACCTCGTCCCAGGAGCTACCCCTCCCCGGGGTCGCATCTTCCCGTTGTCACAAGCTGAATCCGAGGCGATGAACACGTACATTCAGGAGGAACTGGCTAAAGGCTTCATCACTCCCTCCACCTCGCCGGCCTCAGCAGGTTTTTTCTTCGTGAAAAAGAAGGACGGGGGTTTACGACCCTGCATTGACTATCGTGGACTCAATAAGGTGACCATCAAGTATCGTTACCCGCTCCCGCTCGTCCCGTCAGCCTTGGAACAGCTGCGCAGTGCCAAAATTTTCACCAAACTAGACCTACGCTCAGCCTACAATCTCATCCGAATCCGCGCAGGAGACGAGTGGAAGACTCTCAACCACCTCTGGACACTATGAGTACCGGGTGATGCCCTTCGGACTGGCCAATAGTCCTTCCTATTTCCAGGCTTTCATTAATGAGACCTTCCGGGATATGCTGAATCGCTGGGTGATCGTTTATATCGACGATATCCTAATCTACTCCAGCACACTCACGGATCACATCCAGCACGTCAGGTCGGTCCTACAACGCCTCATCGCCCACCAGCTCTACGCGAAAGAGGAGAAATGTGAGTTTCACCGCGACAAGGTCTCCTTCCTCGGTTACATCATTAGCTCAGAGGGAGTTGCCATGGACGAGAAGAAAGTCAATGCCGTCTTGAACTGGCCACGCCCTGCCACACTGAAGGAACTTCAACGTTTCCTTGGCTTCGCTAACTTCTACCGGCGCTTCATTAGGCACTTCAGTTCTGTAGCAGCTCCGCTTACGGCCATGATCAAGAAGGGGATCACCCGCCTCAGTTGGGCTCAACCTGCCCTTCAGGCCTTCAATGACCTCCGTCGTCGCTTCAGCTCAGCACCCATCCTCCATCACCCAGACCCTGATAAACCCTTCGTTGTGGAAGTAGACGCTTCTAGTACCGGCGTAGGGGCCGTTCTCTCTCAGCGTCACGGCGATCCTCCCAAGATGTTCCCCTGCGCCTACTTCTCCCACAAGCTGAACGCCGCTGAGAGAAATTATGACGTGGGTAACCGTGAACTTCTGGCCATAAAACTAGCTTTGGAGGAGTGGCGACATTGGCTCGAGGGTTCCAAACATCCGTTCACGGTGCTCACCGATCATAAGAATTTGGAGTACTTACGGTCCGCCAAGATGCTCAACCACCGCCAGGCTAGATGGGCACTGTTCTTCACCCGCTTTGATTTCCTTGTTACCTACCGCCAGGGCTCGCAAAATACCAAGGCTGACGCCCTCTCTCGCATCCATGAACCCGGTCAGCCAGCTATCTCGTCGGAACCTATTCTGCCAACTCCCATTATCATCGCTCCCGTAGCCTGGGACGTCATGACTGAGATCACCGAGGCTCAGTGCCCGGTTGCATAAAGCACCTTAAGTGTAATTTTCCCTTAAGATCGCCCTTATGTTTCCCTTACACTTAAGGGCGTTGCATAAAATATCCCTTAAATGTTACTTAAGGGTTTCTTTAGTTGAAACATCATAGACCCTTAGAATTTCTATTAAGTATCCCTTAAACCCCTTTAAGTGTTGCATAAAGCCCCTTAACTGCCATTTCCCTAAGTATAACATAAGGTATGGAAAATGTCACCTTAAGTGTTAAACAGCGCGCTGATTCAATCCACGATCGTCCTCTTTATATGTTAAACAGATTAATTTAGGCATTTATTCACATATAATTATTGATTAAATTACATTCACACATAATACCTCAAAGAGTCCGTCACACATGAGAACAAATTTATATTCAATATTTTATTCCTGTATTTTCCTACGTATTACCTGGAGATAACTTAAAAACACACACATAAACCGTATATTGTGGCAATCGTGTGTTTATTGTGTTTACGTTTCAGTTTAGCTGCAGCGATTACTGCTGTATTCCATCATAACACTTTTATGAGTCCGGATTGGACTTTCAGCGCAAGAGCGCCCTCCGGCTACGAGTATGAATGAAACATACGCTTCATAATGTTCACATCGCCTCGGAAACTCAATAAAATGTTTTTTCAGAATTTTTCGTTTTGAGTGAATAATCAGTTTGAGTTTCCGTCTCGCTTGGTCCTTCTCGTTTATATTTGGTTTATATTTTGTTCTCCTTATCCGTGTTATACTGTTTTCTGTGAAAACTTACACCACTAACTGCATTACAAAATAACGTGTCCATAGCAACAGTAGATTTTTTTAACGGCAAACCTTGAATCGCTGTCGTAAAACACTTAACGGTTTCACTTTAGTAAGGGAAGTGTTTAAGGGATTATATGCAACACCCTTAAATCATCCCCTTAGGTAAGGGGAAATCATGCCTTAAGTTTTATACTTAAGGGAAAAACTTAAGGTTCTTTATGCAACCGGGCACAGGTCCTGGATCCACCTCCTGCCAACTGCCCAGCCGATCTCATCTACGTTCCCTCCAACCTACGACAGCAAGTCCTCTCAGAGGTGCATTCTGTTCCCAGCTCAGGGCACCCAGGGATCGAGGCCACCCATCACCTGCTCAGCAACAAGTTCTGGTGGCCCACCATGCGACCGGATACCAACGACTTTGTTCGGAGGTGCGCCATCTGCAACATGTCCAAGGTACCGCGCCGTTTGCCTGCCGGTCTGCTTCAGCCCCTGCCCGTGCCGCAACGCCCTTGGTCCCATATCGCCCTGGACTTCGTCACGGATCTACCACCCTCCAACGGGCACACCACCATTCTTTCTGTTGTGGACCGGTTCTCTAAGGGATGTCGCTTCATTCCACTCCCCAAGCTTCCCACGGCCATGGAGACAGCTGAATTGCTTTGCACCTGGGTCTTCAGACTCTATGGACTTCCTGAGGACATTGTTTCCGACCGTGGGCCCCAGTTCACCTCACGACTCTGGGCTAGCTTCTTCCGTCTCCTGGGAGTCAACATTAGCCTTACCTCAGGATACCACCCCCAGGCCAATGGCCAGGCTGAGAGGCTGAACCAGGAGTTGACTCGCTTCCTCCGCTCCTATTGTCAAGACCGTCAGGAGGACTGGAGCCGTTTTTTGTTCTGGGCAGAGTACGCCCAGAACTCCTTACGCAAGCCCGCCACTAATCTCACCCCTTTCCAGTGCATCCTTGGATTTCAGCCACCATTGTTCCCGTGGTCAGGAGAACCCTCCGAACTACCAGCAGTCAACTCCTGGTTCCAAAGCAGTGAGGAGACCTGGAATCAAGCCCACGTCCATCTTCGGGGGGCCATTCGTCACACCCAATTGCAAGCCAACCGCCGACGCCGGCCAGGTCACCCCTACGAACCCGGACAATGGGTCTGGCTCTCGACCCGGGACCTCCAACTCCGCCTACCCAGCAAGAAACTTAGTCCCAGGTACGTGGGTCCTTTCAAAGTAGTCAAACAAATAACTCCTGTATCATTTCGTCTTGAACTTCCGCCTGAATACCGTATCTCACCAACGTTTCATGTCTCCTTGCTCAAGCCTGCTGGCCCACCAGATGGAGAGGAGGACCTAGACGAGACCGCTCCGCAGGGACCTCCCCCCATCCTCATCGACGGCGAGGAGGTGTACCGAGTAAACGCCATCCTGGACTCCCGACGCCGGAGAGGTCAGATCGAATACTTGGTCGACTGGGAGGGCTTCGGCCCTGAAGAAAGATCTTGGGTCGTCTCCAGAGACATCCTAGACCCCTCCCTCACCACAGACTTTCACTCCAATCACCCAGATCGACCAGCGCCCCGCGGAAGGGGCAGACCCCGGCGTCGGGCACCTCCTCGCGCCAGGAGTCGCTCGCGGGGGGGGGCTCTGTAACCAACGCGGTCTCTGTGGCTCCCTCCATCTGCCGCCAGCGGGAACCATCTCCCGAATTCTAACACTACACTACCCATCAGCCCTGTACCTGGGACGCACGCTTCCGGTTCCGGGTTGCGGGAGCGCTTCCTCCCGGCGGCCATTTATAGAACTTTCCCTCTATATAGAGGCTTTCCCTCGCGAAGTTTTGACTAGTTCACCTATCAATCCTGAGCGTTCCTTTGTATATCTGTTTTTCTCGTTGCCGACCGGACTGTTTGCACTCTTGTTGTTGTTCTGCCGCCTGCCTATCGACCTTCTGCCTGGATTATTGTTTACGATTCTGGATTGTCTATTTATTCCCGTTTGCTGGTGGATTACCCTCGCCTGTCTGACTACGTTGTTAATAAAGTGGTTTGCACATGGATCCTACGCCTCCGACTCCATCAATGGATACGTTACAAGTACAATGACCACTTATATGGCAAAAATTGTTCGAGCTGAGTTGTGTTTATTGGACACATAAAAAAGTAACAATACACTGTTACATCTTTCTTGTCAAGGATAACACAAAAAAAGTTGAATTAACTTATTACCATTGTGGTCCTTGCTTTTGCACACTTAAATTATCCGTCATTTTTAGTAGTAGTTATCAGCGACATATTTTTAATAGGAGGATAGAATTGCAAAATAAATAATCATTTATCAATCAGTAGGCCTACTTTATACTTTTAATACTTCAGTACATTAAAAATGAAGTACTTTTGTACTTTTACCCAAATAAAATTGAAATGGATCATATGTCAATGTCAATATGATGTCAATATGTCAATGCGCTAACCACGAGGCTATCGGCAAGGATGTGAGCGAATATTTTTTATTCGTTTGCACATTTGATTTGAATCGCGACATCCATAATACATTGTTTAAATGTGCAGGGACCATTTTTGTCCCTTTGTCATTTTTGTTAATTTTTGTGTAATTTTCCCACAAGCCCTCGTTAATAAACAGGTTGAAAATAGAAACCTTAGATGCACTCCAGGGCTTAACCTAAAAGGTCTTCAGCCCGTGATGGGTAATGCTTTTCTATTATCAGTAACAATACCTATTTATTTTTACCTCATATTTTTGTGGATTAGCTGTATGATCCTATTTGCAGTCAGTAGGAGATCACAATTGTTCATTGTGTGACACAATTTGTGTGATGTAAAACCAATTTTTGTTTTTCTTAAACTGTGAGAACAGATCTGACATGAGTGCATATATACAGTTTGTGTCTGAAGAGGTTTGGCATTGCTAATGATCAGGTTTTTTGTCAGAATATGCACAACACATGTGATTTATTAGTTTTACTGCTGTTTATTTGATCAGAAATCTTAACATTACATTGAACACTGAGAACATTTTATTTGAACAAGCTTTATGTGTCATGGTTTTTATGTTTTCTCTTAAACTCATCTTATATGTACGTATCAAATTGCCACTTGAAAATGACCTTTCATGCATATCATACATTTTGTATGCAAAAGTCTGCAAAGTTTGCGGCTGAAAGTGCATCATAAAGTAAGTTAATGTCTCTTGAAAGAAAGAGTCGACTCCATACTGCTGAAACGAGTTATTTTAAATTAAAATTCTGTGAAATTCACACATCAAAAGGTAACATTTTTCCAAGATGATATTTTGAACAAACTGTTTGAGAGTCATTGAAAAATAAGGTAAAATTAAATGCATAATATAGGCAAAATGAAAATGTTTTTGACCATTTATGCATGTAACCTGTCGTTGGGGACTCCCAAAACCAGATTATGAATCTTTCAAATAGCATAATAGGGGCACTTTAATGCTCCTCAAGGGCTTTGCCACATGAGATCTGAACCACATCAGTGGTAACATATATGCTGCTTATTCCAGCACACAAAGTTAGTGTCATTTAGGTTTTTGTTTTTTGTTTTTTTTAATCAGTCAGACCAGCACGTTTGGCTGCGGCCCATCCTTTCCGCCAACCGTAAGAGTGAATGATTCCTCCTGCAACAACTGTAGCCAGAAAAAACAGAAGCACAGACAGACCAACACCACTGAATATCAGCTCACGCTCCGTCAGCATCACCTTGACTGTAGAGGCTACAGACAGACAGAGAATTATTCATAAACCAATTAAATAACATTAATAAAATTGCACTGAAATTACATCTGTGATGTACATTCTGTAATAATGTTACAAGTAGTTATGTCACTCAGTAACTATGAACAGTTTTAATTTGCTTTGAGGGATGCATGAAAAACTTTTAACTTCCATGTAATATTTCCATTGGACAAAAGATTGTTAGATTATTAAAATTTGCATAACCTATAACATATGCACTAATGCACTTGATGAGTTCCTGAAATCAAACAAAATACAAGCAAGAATGATTTCCACTCTCACCTGTGATCTCAATGTCCTCTGGTGGTTCTGTGACATAATGAACTTCGTCCTCTCTGTCTGAAAATGTTTAAAATATATGATCACTTACTCAAACACAAAGAGTTTCAATATTATTATAACAGCAAACTCCTCAACAACACCAGTGTTGGGGAAAGTTACTTTTAAAAGTAATGCATTACAATATTGTGTTACTCCCTAAGGGAGTAACTAATTACGTTAGTTACTATTTATGGAAAGTAATGCATTACATTACTTTTGCATTACTTTTTAAATCTGGGCAGGGTTTGCTTGTTTGATTTAAATATAAAAAGTTTTATTTTTTAGTTAATCAAAAGTAAATTTTGCTTATTAATATAGCTGAATTGGATCAACAAAGATCAGCAGCAAAGACATTGGTTATTAAAATGGGATTAAATACATAAATGAAACAAAATGTATCTGGCATTATTTTTTTGAGAAAGTAACTCAGATATTTTTTGTAAATTAAAAAGTAATGCATTACTTTACTAGTTACTTGGGAAAAGTAATCTGATTACGTAACTTCTGTTACTTGTAATGTGTTACCCCCAACACTGAACAACACACATAATTTGAGGAATCATTCACAGCATAAAAAAGGCTCGAACATCCACAAAATCTTTCCATTGCAAGGTTCCTTACAGTGGAAAATGGTTCTGTAGATGATTAAAATGTCTTCACAATAAGAAAACAATGCTTCTTTTATGAACTAATCACTAGAGGGTATTAATTAATCATCTTCTACGATATTGCAGTAAAAAAAAAAAAAAATGGATTTTTATGGACTTTATGGAAAATTTATTTGTAACCGTGTACTACTAGTGGTGATTGAAAAAGTAAAATAATTCTTAACATTAAAAACATGAAGATTTGAGAGAAATTGAAAAGCTGTACTAACCCTCCATCACTAGTCTGATGGGTTTGCTGAACTGCATTACTGAATGCATTGATATTCCACAGAAATAAAGGCCTGAATCTGACTCTTTTAGTTCATAAATAAATAGCGAGAATGTGTTGGTTTCTGTTTTTCTAGCTATCAGGCGAGGTCCCTGATAGTTTTTATATCGCATTGCTGTGTCATCTATGAAAGAAGCCAATAGCGTTAGTCGTCCAGTTTCAGGATTCTGGTGATACCAGGCCGTTCTGTATTTGTTGGTGGTGCTGCAGTTTAGCTGGATGTTTTCATTTGGCTGGAATCTTAACAGAGTCACGTTATGATCCGAAACATCTGGAAAAAATCATAAATGGATCATTTGAAATAATGTAGATAAAACATTAATTATATTTAAGGATGAAAAGGTCAATAATGTGAAATTGTAAGGTAGAATAAATTTACCGCTGGAGATGATCTGAATAATTCTCAATGAAAAAACACACAAGAACAGAATCTTCTCCATTGTCTTTCGTTCGTAACAGCACTGATCAAACTGCAGGATTCGATGCAGTGCAGAGACACTAAACCTCAATGTGTTTCATTTCCTGTCTTAATGCTGTAAATATCAAAAAGCTTGGGTATCTTAAACTGTTTGAGGAAACTGCCCTAAGTTTTAAAACCAATAAATGTAAGTACTGTAAACTCATGTATAACTACTGAAATGGTTTGAGGAAACTGATGGCCTTAAAAAGTTAATCACAATCAAAGTAATAAAGTTACATATAAGACAAATTAAAAAAAAAAATAACATTGGTCCAAAGCAATAATGACAGAACTGGAAGGTATTCTTATTAGGGTGGCTTGAGAAAGCCAAACTACCGATCTGCTTTTTAAGCTCTCACTAGCCAAGCCTAGCAACTAAAATCATGCTAGTAACTTGTTAATCATGTTAACAACATACTAGTAACTTGCTAATCATATTAGAATCATGCTAGAAACATACTAATCATGCTAGCAACATGCTTGTAAGATTCTAATCACATTAAAACATGCTAGCAACATGTTAATAACATGCTAATCATGCTAGTAACTTGTTAATCATGCTAGAAACATAATAGCAATGTGCAAGTAACATGCTAATCATGCTAGTAACAAGTTAATAATGCTAGAAACATGCTAGTAACATGCCAAACATGCTAACAATATGCTAATCATGCTAGAAACATGATAGCAACATGCTTGTAACTTGTAAATTATGCTAGAAACACACTAGCAACATGCTAGTAACATTCTAATCATGCTAGCAACATACTAATCATCTAATCTATCTATCATGTCTATAAGTTTAAAACTTCAATCTGTTACAGCTGCCTTAAGTTTCCAGGCTAGGCTTTCTCAAGCCAACCTAAAGTTTGCCTTCAACTTTTTGATCTAATGTATTTATTGAAATGCAATGTTTACAAAAAGTTTTCAAGCATAAATCAGTGGGCTGCAAAGTCAATGTAACATTTAAAAAAAATATTTTTCACCAAATAAGTAAAGACTGTACAAACAAGGAACTGTTTAAAGGGACAGAAAATGAAAATTCTGGCATTTAATTGCTCAACCCATTTTTTAAAAAATACTACACTATGTTATTTAATATTTTATTGTATATTATAATTATTTTTGTACAACACTTTGGTCAGTGTAAGCTGAAATTAAATGTGCTCCATAAATAGAACTTACTTGCTGATATTTACCCTCATGTTTCAAACCCTTAAGACTTTCATTCATCTTCAGAACACAGTTGAAGATATTTAAAATGAAATATGAGCAGTTTCTGCCCCTCCACTGACAGCCTAAGCATCTTTAACTTTGAAGGCCCAGAAAGGTAGTAAAAATATCACAGCCACTTTTTCACCATCAGGCCAGTGTGAGCCAGTGCTTTTAATATGCTAATAAGTTCAGACCTATAGCCCAAAATTTTAGTTTGAGCCATTAGAGCCCGCGTCGGAAATGCTTCTGAATCTTAAGATGATGCTTTTGGTGGCTCTACTTTTTCTGTCCATCAGCCCTATCAGTCTTTCCCATTGAAACTTAATTTGACCGCTTTACTCCTGAGCTGTTGCTAATTTTTTTACATTTCTGCTTATGGTGTATGTTGAATACCCTGATGAATGCTCTTAGGCTAAAAGGTGTTGGTTCTTTTAAAGTGTTAATGTGCCTTTGTGCTAGATTCTTTTTTCTTCTTTTTTCTTTTTTTTTTACATTTTTGTACATTGTTGTGTTTCCATGCACCTTGTGAAATGGTAAAGTTGCGCGAGATCCCTCGCAGATTCATCAGTGACAGTCGCTTTATTTTTTTACCTCATATTTTCTAAGTCAGTCAGTCAGGAAATCATGACTGTTCGTTGTGCGTCATCGATGTGAAACAATTTTTTGTTTTTCCTAAAGTGTGGGAACAGATCAGACATCACTGAATATGTACAGTGGTGTTTGAAGAGGTTTAGCATTGCTAATGATCAGCTTTCTTAGTTTTGATTTGATCAGAACTCTCAACAACACATTTAACATTTAAGACATTTTATTTGAACAAGTTTTGTGCCATAAAACAGACAGCATTTATATTTTCTCTTGAACTCAGCTTATATGTACATATTATGCTCCTCTAGAGCTTTGCTACAACATAATTCACGTCACAAAAATCCTGTTTATTGTGAAAAATAAAGCACACAAATTTGTCTTTTTGGGTTTTTTTGATCAGTCAGACCAGCATGTTCAGCTGCAGTCCATCCTTTCTGCCAACTGCGATAGTAAATGTTTCTTCCTGCGACAACTATAGCCAGAAAACACACAAGCACAGCCAGTCCAACACCACCGAATGTCAGCACACGCTCCATCACCGTCAGCCCATCTACAGACAAACAGTACAAACTAATTAAACAACAGAATAAAGTGAGATCATTTAGACAGTAATTCTGATTGGTTGTGCTGGGTTTGAAACTGAGAAAAAATTGCACTTGAAGAGTTTCTGAAATAAAATGAGACACAAACAAGAATGATTTCCACTCTCACCTGTGATCTTGACATCAGAATGAGCTTCGTCTTCACTCACAGTCAGCTTGTCTGAAACTATTTAAAACATATGATCACTTTAGATATATGATCACTCCTCAACAACACACATGATTTCAGGAATCTGGAGCACAAACGCAGCTAAAAAAAAAAGGACCTTTAACATCCACAGAGTCTGTCCACTGCACAAAAAATTCTTTAACATGGAAAATTGTTCTACAGATGATTAAAATGTTCTTCTTTTAAGAACTGATCACTAGAAGGTTCTTTGTGGAAACAAAAATGGATCTTCTGAGGCACTGCTGTAAAAACACCCTTTTTGGAAACAATATTGGTTTAGTACAAGTAATACCTAAAATAATTTGAGAAACAGTCAAATAATTCTCAGCATTAAAAACAGTAGGACAATTTGAGAGAAATGAAAAAAGTCAGCAGTACTAACCCTCGATCTGTAGTCTGATGGGGTTTTCAAAGTACATTTCTAATTCTGGATTTGATTTTGTTCCACAAAAATACAGACCCGAATCTGACTCCATTAGTCCAGAAATAACTAGCGAGGCTGTGTTGCTCGCTTTGTCTACATTAAATCTCATACGACTGTAATCGCCTGCATGTACCCATGTATCTTGTATTCCGTATATGTAGGCATATATCAGTAGCATTGGTCGTCCAGAATCAGGATTTTGGTGAAACCAGGCCATTTCAAATTTGCCGGTAATGCTGCAGTTCAGAGTGATATTTTCATTCAGCTGGCGTCTTAACGGAGTCACTTTATGTTCTGAAACATCAAGAAAAAAAATCATAAACCTATCCTTCGAAATGATTACCTATACCGGATTACCGAAACATTACCTATATTTACGGATAAAAAGGTCAATGATGTGAAATTGTAAAGCAGAATAAATTTACCGCTAGAAGTGATCTGAACAATCCTGTACAAAAAAACACACAAGAACACGATCTTCTCCATTGTCTTTCGTTTGCAACAGCATTGATCAAGCTGCAGGATTCAATGCAGTGCAGAGACACTAAACCACAATGTGTTTCCTCTTTCTTTCTTAAAGAAAGCTTATGCATCTTCTACTTAATCTTAAGTACTTTCTTTTTTAAAGCTGTAGTTTATTACCTTCACTGTTTAATGTGTAATGACATAATTATACACAACATAAAAACAGGGGTGAGGGATATGGCAAAAATATCATATTGCAAGGTTTTTTTTAGCCAAACTAATTTTCTGTTTTAAAAACAAAGCCTTATACAAGGTAACAAATTATGTATTAAATAATGGCAGACATTTACACTCTTAAAAATAAAGGTGCATTAAAAGGTTCTTCACAGCGATGCCATAAGCATTTTGGTTCCACAAAAAAACATACATTCTGTTACGGATCTGGTCGGTGTGCTGCGGACCGCTCACCACCAGATGTCGCTCTCACCTCATTCTTTCACATGGACTGTTGCACTACACCCCGTACTACATCTCCCAGCACCCACCGCACTGATTGCGCCATACACCTGTGGCCAATGAGTCAAGTCAAGTTTCCAAGTCAAGTTGCAGCTGCATTTCCTGAGTCAAGTCAAGTTGCAGCTGTGTTTCCTGAGTCAAGTCAAGTTTCCGAGTCAAGTCAAGTTGCAGCTGTATTTCCTGAGTCAAGTCAAGTTTACAAGTCAAGTCAAGGTACAGCTGCATTTCCCGAGTCAAGTCCTGTCCAGCTCAGTCAAGCTTGCAGCAAGTCAAGTCAAGTCTTCAAGTCCAAGTCAAGTTGCTGCATTTCCTGTTCAAGTTTCTGTCAAGTTGCAGATCCGTCTCCTGTGTCCAGTCAAGCTTCCAAGTCCAGTCAAGCCAAAGTCTTCGTTCCTGAGTGAAGCAAGGTCACGGGCGTCGTTCCTTCAGGGTCAAGCAAGGTTTCACCCGAGCTCCCAGAACCACCGTGCAAGATGGCCGCCACGCCAGAGCCTGTCGCAAAGATGGCCGCCACGCCAGAGCCTGTCGCAAAGATGGCTGCCACGTCAGCCAAGCCAGCGCCCGCTAACGCCACTTCAGCCAAGCCTGTTCTGTTTTCTGCTCCTGAGTCTGTACCCGTCATGGCCGCCCTTCCAGATGCGGCTCCTGAATCAAGTCAAATTACAGCTGCCACTCCTGTCTCAAGTCAAGCTGCAGCCGCTGCTCCAGAGTCAAGTCAAGCTACAGTTGGTCAAGTCAAGAGTCAAGTCAGAGTTGGTGGCCCTAAGTCAAGTCAAATTACAGCTGTCATTCCAGTGTCAAATCAAGTTAAAGCCGTGTTTCCTGCATCAAGTCTAGTCAGAGCTGCTCTTCCTAAGTCAAGTCAGATTACAGCTGTCGTCAAGTCAAGGCGGTATTTCCTGCATCAAGCACAGTCAAAACAGCCTTTCGTGAACCAAGTCAAGTCACAGTCGATCTTCGCAAGCCAAGTCAAGTCACTGCTGTTCCCCATGAATCAAATCAAGTCACCATTGATCTCCTTGAGCCAAGTCAAGTCACTACCGAACTTCACAAACCAAGTTGCGTCTCGTCTGTCGGCCCAGAGCCAAGTTACGTCTCGTCTGTCCGTCCAGAGCCCCGTCCCGTTTCTACTGTCAGTCCAGACCTGTCGGATCGTCGAGAGTCAAGTCAAATCTCGTCTGACCTCTCAGAGCCTTGTCACGTCATGTCTGCCAGTGTGATGGCGATCACCATCCTCAGTATGTGGACCGCACACTACGCTCCAGAGCTCCCGTCTGATTCCAAGCCTGCTCCAGAGCTCCCTTCAGACCACAAGCCTGCTCCAGAGCTCCCGTCAGACCACAAGCCTGCTCCAGAGCTCCCGTCTGACCACAAGCCTGCTCCAGAGCTCCCGTCTGGTCTCAAGTCTGCCCCAGAGGTCACGTCTGGTCTCAAGTCTGCTCTAGAGATCCCGTCTGACCACGGGTCAGCTCCAGAGGCCTCTTTTGCTGGAGAGACTGCGCCAATGCCTCCAGAGGTGTCAGCTCCGGCTGTAGAACCTCTTATGGAGGCGGCGTTAACCAGTAAACTCTCTACTCCTCTCCTCATTCTGTTTGCCTCCTCTATCCCTGCTCTCTCCAGGTCCCAGTCCCTGACGCAAGTTCCTGCTCTGCCTCCTGCTCCGCCCTGGAGGGCTTCTGCGCCTCCTGCTCCGCCCTGGTGGGCTGCTCTGCCTCCTGCTCTGCCCTGGAGGGCTTCCGTGCCTCCGGCTCCGCCCTGGAGGGCCCCGGCGCCTCCTGTTCCGCCCTGGAGGACCCCGGCGCCTCCTGCTCCGCCCTGGAGGGCTCCTGCTCTGCCTCCAGCTCCGTCTTGGAGGGCCCCAGCGCCTCCTGCTCCGCCCTGAAGGGCTCCTGCTCCGCCTCCGGCTCCGCCCTGGAGGACTCCGGCGCCTCCTGCTCCGCCTCCTGTTCCGCCCTCGTGGACTCCGGCTCCGCTTGGGTGGGCTCCTGCCCTGCCGGTTCTGCCTCAGTCACTGGGTCCTCCGCACGGACCTGGTCGTCCGGCCCTTGCCCTGTCTCACCCCTGCCCCACCGCTCCCCTGGACTGTGGTTTGTTTGGAGCGTTTGGAAGCCGCTCTTTGGGGAGGGGCTATGTTACGGATCTGGTCGGTGTGCTGCGGACCGCTCACCACCAGATGTCGCTCTCACCTCATTCTTTCACATGGACTGTTGCACTACACCCCGGACTACATTTCCCAGCACCCACCGCACTGATTGCGCCATACACCTGTGGCCAATCAGGCGTTCTATAAAAGCCCTGGACTTTCATGTTCTGGTCATGGAGCATTGTGTAGTTTTCATTGTATAGTTTTCATTGTGTTGTTATCCTGTGTTTCCTAGTTCCTGTGTTTCGCGTTCCTGCCTGGCCATCTCGTCTCGTTTGTCTCGCCGCCTGCCTTTTCGACCCTCACTTGTTTTCACGGATTTATCTCTCTCGTCTTGCCCTTTAACGGATTACGGTCGCCGCTGGATTGACCCTCGCCTGTTCTCACGGACTCTCTTGTGCCTCGCCCCAACATACCTGTTTGCTGTTATTTTGACGCTGCCTGTTTGACCATGTATCTGTCTCATCCCTACAATAAAAGCTCGCAGATGGATCCGCTCGCCTCTCATCTCACTCACTCTGTAACACAGTCAAAGGTTCTTTAACCCTTTAACTGTCACTCCCATTTTCGAACACAGACATAAAAATGCACTATCCAGACTTAAATTATTATAATTCATGAATGAAAACATTTTGTAATATGATTTTGATGTACTTTCCATGGTAATGCAAAGTCTGATTTTAAAATGCCTTTCAAAGGATGAATTTTGAGATTAAGTTTTTAACTGATATATAATTTCTTATGATTTCTAAAGTGTGATAGGGAAAAAGGCAACGAAGAACGTCTTTTGTGACAAAGGTCAGAACGTCTCGGTTACGTATGGTAACCCTCGTTCCCTGATGGAGGGAACGGAGACGTTGTGTCGAGTAGTGTACGACACTAGGGGTCGCTCTTGAGAGCCCAAACACCTCTGACAGTTTTGAGAAAGGCCAATGAAAATTGGGTGTGCAGATTTGCATAGCTGACCACGCCCCGGACGTCCGGGTATAAATAGGGCAGCGTGTGCATCTGCTCACTCGTTCTGATCTGAGGAGCCGAGGGTCTCAACTCACTCAGAGGCGGTCCAGGAAGGTGGCACGGAAGACACAACGTCTCCGTTCCCTCCATCAGGGAACGAGGGTTACCATACGTAACCGAGACGTTCCCTATCTGTCGTACACTCCGAGTTGTGTCGAGTAGTGTACGACACTAGGGGTCCCCGTAGAAAACCGCCACCTTACTGGCCGCGTCACGAGTGATAAGCGCAGAAGTAACAGGCAACGTGTTAACGAAGTGCAGCTCACCTCCTCCGTGACCATCCAACGTCCAAGACTGACCTGTACCAGGGTTCTGCAGCCGGGCCTTCCTCAGTAGAGCGGCCGAGTGTCTTGCGAGCGTTGGGAAAGCGCCTCCTCCCCGAAGGAAAAACGGCGCTACGGAGTTCACAACCTGCCCAACAGGGGGGGTACAAGTGACAACATTAAACATGGGGGCTGAGGTGGGACTCACACCGGGGGAGACCACCAGACTCAGACCCTAGAGACAAACCAGTCCTCAGGGGAAACACCGCACTACAGGAGTTATAGGTGGGGATACACACATGGGGCCACATAAGGAGCCACTACATATGGGGCACAATTCAATCAGAACAAAGGTGACCATACCTTGTGACCGAATTCGTAGCGAGTCCCTCCGCAAAACTCTGCCACGTCCAGAGGTGCCAATGATGGAGATGGTGTCCAGGGTTCACGCTAGGAAACCTACTGAAACTCAGAAGCGTAATCACCGTTAGGGGAAGCGCTTTAAAGCCAGCTCTACACCAACCAGAGAACTGAGTCAAGAGCTGGTATTCAAGACTCTAGCTGACACTGGCTCCATGCGTAAATTGTAAAATCTGGCAAATGTGTTAGGTGTAGCCCAACCTGCAGCTCTACAGATGTCTGTTAATGAGGCCCCATTGCCAGGGCTGCCGAGGCAGCGACGCCCCTAGTCGAGTGGGCTCTTACCTCCAGAGGGCAGGGTAGGCCTCTGGCCTGGTAGGCCACCCGAATTGCGTCCACCAGCCAGTGGGAGATCCTCTGTTTGGAGACAGCCTTCCCCTTCTGCTGTCCCCCATAACAGAAGAAGAGCTGTTCAGAACGTCTGAAGGGCTGAGTGCGTTCCAAGTAGATGCGCAGGGCACGGACTGGGCATAACAAGGTCAGGTTGGGGTCATCTTCCTGGGAAGAGATAGCTTGCAAAGTCACCACCTGGTCTCTGAAGGGAGTGGTGGGGGCTTTGGGCACGTATCCAGGCCGGGGTCTCAGGACGACGTGAGAATCCGCTGGTCCGAATTCCAGGCACGAACTGTTGATGGAGAGGGCTTGGAGGTCTCCCACTCTCTTTACCGAGGCGAGCGCAGTCAGGAGAGCTGTCTTTAGGGAGAGAGCATCGAGTTTGACTGACTGAAGAGGCTCGAAGGGACCCTGCTGTAGGCCCCGGAGAACCACAGCAAGGTCCCAAGAGGGGATAAGATGTGGCCGAGGAGGGTTCAGTCTCCGGGCTCCTCTCAGAAACCTGATTACCAAATCGTGTTTTCCCACCGACCTGCCACCCACCAGGTCATGATTAGCTGATATAGCGGCCACATGAACCTTAAGTGTCGAGGCAGATAGGTGCCTGTCCAGGCCCTCCTGGAGGAAGGATAACACTGATTCGATGCCGCAACTCCGTGGGTCCCTTAGCCGAGCAGAACACCAGTTCACAAACACGCGCCATTTAGAGTCATACAGCCGCCTGGTAGAGGGAGCTCTTGCCTGAATGAGTGTGTTCACCCCTGATGGTGGGAGATCTCTGAAGTCCTCCTGGTCGCGTCCAGGGGCCACAGGTGGAGGTTCCAGAGATCGGGGCGCGGGTGCCAAATTGTGCCCTTCCCCTGGGAAAGGAGGTCCTTCCTCAGGGGAATGCGCCAGGGAGGAGTTGACGCCAGGAGAACCAGGTCCGAGAACCAGGTTCTGTTGGGCCAGAAGGGGGCTACCAAGAGGACCTGCTCCTTGTCCTCCCTGACTTTGCACAAAGTTGTGCGATCAGACTCACCGGGGGAAACGCATACTTGAGCCGGTCCTTCGGCCAACTGTGTGCCAGTGCATCTATACCGAGGGGAGCCTCGGTCAGCCCGTACCATAACTGGCAGTGGGTGGATTCCGGTGAGGCGAAGAGATCCACTTGCGCCTGGCCGAATCGATCCCAAATCAGTTGAACCGACTGAGGGTGGAGCCTCCACTCGCCTCCGAGCGAAACCTGTCGTGACAGAGAATCGGCCACTCGATTGGCATCGCCCGGAATGTGAGTGGCCCGTAAGGACCTGAGTCTGTTTTGGCTCCAGAGCAGGAGGTGGCGGGCTAGTTGTGACATGCGAAAGGAACGTACACCGCCCTGGTGGTTGATGTAGGCTACTGTCGCCATGTTGTCCGACCTGACCAACACGTGCTTGTTCTGAATCATAGGCCAGAACCTCCTCAGAGCTAGAAGCACTGCCAACAACTCCAGACAATTGATGTGCCAATGCAGACCCCGGAAGCTGCCTGCCCGTTGCAGGTGGCACCCCAGCCTGTCCTGGAAGCGTCCGTGGTGACAACGACGCGTCTGGACACCTGTTCCAAGGGCACTCCTGACCGAAGGAACACGATGTCCGTCCAAGGGCTGAGTGTCTGGCTGCACGATGGTGTGATGTTCACACGGAACGTGCCGTGGTGCCACGCCCTCCTGGGGACTCGGGTACGGAGCCAATGCTGCAGCGGTCTCATGTGCATCAAACCCAACGGCGTGACCGCGGCTGAGGATGCCATGTGCCCTAGGAGCCTCTGAACCTGTTTTAGGGGGACCGCTGAGCCGCACCTGAGCGTTGCCCCGCATCTCAGAACTGACTGTGCACGCTCCGGGGAGAGACGTGCAGACATGCCGACCGAGTCCAGTTCTACACCGAGAAAAGAGATCCTCTGCGCCGGGGAGAGTGTGCTCTTTTCCCAGTTGACCCGAAGCCCCAAGCGAGCCAAATGGTTGAGAACCATGTCCCTGTGTACGCAAACCGTATCCAACGAGTGAGCCAGGATCAGCCAGTCGTCGAGATAGTTGAGAATGCGAATGCCCATTTCCCTGAGGGGGGAAAGGGCAGCCTCTGCTACCGTCGTAAAGACGCGGGGCGACAGGGAGAGGCCGAAGGGGAGAACCTTGTACTGATATGCCCGTCCTTCGAAGGCAAACCGTAGAAACGGCCTGTGTCTTGGAAGGATCGAGACATGAAAGTACGCGTCTTTCAGGTCTATCGCCACAAACCAATCCTGGAACCTGACGTACGTAAGAATGTGCTTGAGGGTCCGCATTTTGAACGGGAGCTTGAGTAGGGCCCGATTCAAAACCCTCAAATCCAGGATAGGTCTGAGCCCACCACCCCTCTTGGGTACAATGAAGTAGGGGCTGTAAAACCCTTTCTTCATTTCGGCTGAGGGGACAGTTTCTATCGCACCCTTCGCCAGAAGGACTGCGATCTCCGCCCGAAGAACAGCGGTGTTGGAGCCCTGGACCGAGGTAGTGAGAACACCGCAGAACTTGGGCGGACGACGTGCAAACTGGATAGCATAGCCGAGCCGAATGGTCTTGAGCAGCCAGCGGGAAGGATTTGGGAGATTCAGCCAATCCAGAAAGTTCTCCGCTAGGGGCCGCAGAGGAGTTACATTCGACGTACCAAGGGTGGGGGAACCTTCGCTGGGAAAACAGCGTGTGGTTGGAGGTAAGAAGCCCCGAAGGCCACTGGCTGCTTTGCCCAGGGAGACCGAGCCGTGCGAGCTTAGCAGAGGATCCACCCGACAGGGGAGATCGTCTGACCAAGCTCGTTGTTCTAGAGCATGAGGGAGCACAGAAGGTGTGTGACCGCATGCCCTGAACGGAGGAGACAGCATCCGACCATCGAGCGGAGGGTCGGGGGTGCTGTGTAATATGCCCAGAGAAGGAGAAAATTGCTCTTTGTTGACCAAGTGGTGGCCGTCTGCCGGGTGGCAGACAGCCGGGTGGAAGCCGAATCCAGCGCTCGTCCCCTCGTCGAGTGTGGATCCGGACAGGCCAACCGATCCCTCCTCCCTGGGCTGCCCGTCTCAGGAACGCTTCGAAACCTGCCGGGGGTTCTTAGTGGCCTGAGGACGAGCTGGCGGTGCCACCTTCCTACGAGTGCTGGACCGTTGGGCGGGTCTGGCTGCAGACCCGGCGGGCTGCGGGGTCTGAGCCACCCTCGTAGGGGGCCTTCCACGGCGGGGAGCAGGCGGAGGCTGCTGCGTCGGCTGAGCTGGGCCGGAACTCGCTGCACGCCGAGGCAGGATGTGCTTGATGGCCTCCGTCTGCTGTTTCCCGGTGGAGAACTGCTGGGCAAACTCCTCCACGGTTTCGCCGAAGAGGCCAGCCTGGGAAATGGGAGCGTCGAGAAAGCGAACCTTCTCGGCGTCTCGCATCTCGGCCAGGTTTAACCACAGGTGGCGCTCCTGGACCACCATAGGGGACATCGCCCGCCCCAGAGCTTGCGCAGTAACCTTCGTAGCCCGTAAGGCATAGTCGGTCGCTGAGCGCAGCTCGTGTAACAGCTCTGGGTCGGGAGCACCCTCGTGCAGGTCTTTAAGAACCTTAGCCTGATAGACCTGCAAAATCGCCATAGCGTGGAGGGCGGACGCAGCTTGCCCAGAGGCAGCGTAAGCCTTCGCTACAAGCGCAGACGAAAACTTACAGGCCCTGGACGGGAGTCTCGGGCGGCCCCTCCAGGAGGCGGCGTTTTGCGGGCACAAGTGCAGCGCAACCGCTCTCTCCACCTGGGGAACCTCCGAATACCCCCTCGCTGGACCGCCATCGAGGGTGGTGAGGGACGGGGAGTTAGCGTACCGTGAACGAGCCGACAGAGGGGCTTTCCACGATTTCGTCAACTCCTCGTGCACTTCCGGGAAAAACGGGACCGGGGAGGAGCGTGGCTTCGAGTCACGCCCCCTGCCCAGGAACCAGTCATCAAGCCTTGAAGGCTCAGGGCTGGGCGGGGGAACCCACGCAACCCCGATCTCCTTGGCTGCCCGTTGTAGTGCGGCGGCCATTTCGGCGTCTGCCACAGACTGAGATTCAACCGCCGGAGCGGCGAACTCGGTTGTGACGTCAGCCTCTGACGGCTCTCCCTCCGATGCTACGGATGCTGCCTTTTCCTCAGCAGGAGCCCCGAACAAAAGATCCAGCCCATACTGAGACGAGCTTTCAAAATCGTCCGGAGACTCAATCGGTAGACACACAGGGGGAGCGGTTTGCGAGGACGCAACTGGCAAAACTTCGCTCAACACCTGCCGCTCTTCCTCGACGCACATCGCAACGGCCTCGTACCCGGAAGTAGAAGGACCGGAGCGGGAAGCAGATGAGGAGCGCCGCGGCTTCTTCGAAAAGAACGCGGCTCTCGAGCGGAGTGTGCCCAAGGGCATGTCTTAGCAGTGCTGACAACCTCCCTCAGCGAACGCTGCGTCAGCATGCTCACGCCCCAAGCATTGAACACAGCGTTCGTGCCGATCGTTCGGGGAAAGGTAGAATCCGCACCCAGTAGGACACAGACGGAAAGGCATCGTGAAACACACAATCCGTCTGTGGGGCTCTTTTAGAGAAAATTTGCTCTCTGCAGAAGAGAATCTTCTCTTGAAGATCGCCGTCGACGCACCCAGGGGACTCTCACAACACGAGCAGTGTCAGAGAGGGAGAGACCGCTGTCTGTGCCGTAGATCCAACGACGAGAGAGGTGAATGTTGCCGCTGCTCACGCAGAGACGCTGCATTCGGCTCCGAAAAACAGAACGAGTGAG
>VONZ01002214.1:0-61885 GCA_012976165.1 Labeo catla
ATGAAGAATGTGATCATTATTACACTGACTGGAGTGACTCACTTTCAACATATATGAAGAATCTGTTGTATATGGTTTCTGTGCTTCTTCTGATCTTCAGAGTGTAGTATCCAGTGTGTGCAGCTGTGAACGTCGTGATGGTCAGTGAATCTGTCTCCTTGTCCAGCTCCAGTCTGTCTCTGAATCTCCAATCAGAACCATCATATTTATTAATCTCTCCGGTTTTGATTTCACCTATGACAGTCTGTTGCTCTTCATCGTCAAACAGCCACTGTCTCTTATCAGTTGTCTGCATTATAATATTAGGGTATAGAGTGACAGATTCTCCCTCCATCACTGGTTTCATCCTCTCTTCATGTGTGAAAACAGTGCATAGAAAGACAGAAATACACAGATGCCATTAGATCAAGTATGCATGTGAACGGAGTTTTATTTTCTACTCAGATCATGCAGATTCTGTTTTATCAGTGATGATCTTTACACTGCTGTGTGAAAAGTTTGAGCTAAAAATGAAATACTGTATAAAACATTAAATGCATCTCTCACTGACATTATTCTCTAGTGTTAGAGATGATCGTTCTATGCACAGAAAACACATCAGACAACTAGTACAGGTCTTGAGCTCTGGTCTTCCATAAACACTGTGTAGAAACTTTTATGCTGTAATTTCATTTTTGGCAGCTTTGTCACTATACGTGACCCTGGACCACAAAACCAGTCTTAAGTCGCTGGGGATTATTTGTAGCAATAGCCAAAAATACATTGTATGGGTCAAAATTATTGATTTTTCTTTTATGGCAAAAATCATTAGGATATTAAGTAAAGATCACGTTCCATGAAGATATTTTGTAAAATTCTTACTGTAAATATACGAGAACTTAATTTTTGATCAGTAATATACAATGTTAAGAACTTTATTTGGACAACTTTAAAGGCAATTTTCTCAATATTTTGATTTGTTTACACCCTCCGAATCCAGGTTTTTAAATAGTTGTATCTTGACCAAATATTGTCCTATCCTAACAAACCATACATCAATGGAAAGTTTATTTATTCAGCTTTCAGATGATGTATAAATCTCAATTTTGAAAAACTGACCCTTATGACTGGTTTTGTGATCCACGGTCACATATGTGGTTATACAACCATAGACAAATGACAAAGATTTTATAAACAAACTTTATAATAACCAAAAAGACAGAAACACACTAAAGACTGAAATGATCTGAAAAATTCTGAAAGGAGTCTAAAGATTATTCAGTTTGAGTTAAATAATTCACTTCCGAGAAAAAAAAAAAAAAAAAAAAAATGAATGAATGATGAGGAATGTGATCATTATTAAACTGACTGGAGTGACTCACCATTGACAGAAACTTGGAATCTTTTGTTTAAGGTTTTTCTGCCTCTTCTGATCTTCAGAGTATAAAGTCCAGTGTGCTGAATTTTGATCCACGTGATTGTCAGTGATCCAGTCGTCTTGTCCAGCTTGAGTCTGTTCTTGAATATAACACCAGGACCATCATATATAATCATCTCTCCAGTCTCTTTTTTGATTTCAGCTATGAGAGTGTCTTCAGCTCCAAACAGCCACTGTATCTCATCACTTGTCTGTATTTCAGTATCAGGGTTTAGAGTGACATTATCTCCCAGAAACACTGACCCTGACAGCAGCACATAGAAACAAAAAAATAAGAAGATAATTACTGAGTTTGCATGAACATGTCATTATCATTTAAAAACTAAGAGGATACTGTGTGATTCTTCATAGGTGCTTCTAATAATCACTTCATCTTCTGGATGACTTTAATTAAACATCTGTAACAATTTGCAAAACAAATGTTGCACGTTAACATGAATTGACTGATTAATAAATTATTTTCCACTGAAAAATTATATTTTAGAAAAAAAAAAAAACTTTTTAAACTGTTCTTATATGTAAATACTAATATGCATATTTTATATTATCATATAACCAAATATAACATTGTTTACTCGCCCTCATTCTTCTTATGAATGAGCAGATTTTGAAGAATCGTTGTGCAGCTCTTTTCCATGTAATGACAGCTTATAATGGCAGTAAGGGCAGTAAGTCTTCTGAACTCACACAACAGTCTTATGTACAGTTTAAGTGTTTGTTTGCTGAAACTCTTTGCTGTAATTCACAAATATTATCTTCCATACTCAGACACGTGTCGAGTTCACCTATGAAACATTCAGTCAACTAATTCCCTCTTTCATGTTTGTAGCTTAAATATCTTTTGTGTTGCATTTCAGAGCTTTAGTGAACGAGAAGATGATCAGTGAATAATTACTCATATTTCTTTCTGTTCACACACATCACATGATTTGAGAAAACTTATGGTGTGTTCGACATGAACTACAGCTACAGACGGCGATCAACGAGAATAGCCGAGTGCAGTCGGGGGCAGAGTTGAAAACCGAGCCGTCAAGTCAGACACTTATCAGTCGAACAAGAATAATGTTCAACATAAACATATTCTATTTAAACAGTAATAAAGTGGGGGTATTTATGCTTTTATCAGTGTATTATGACAAATGTAACTCAATATAACATTGCGACTACAGTAAAAACACTTTTACTGTTCTAAAAACACAGATTTGTGAGCATTATCGGTCTTGAGGATGTTAGAATAAAGCCAAAACACACGTGATCGTTGTCATCCGGTGAATCTGACCAGTCGTGAAACAGCCGTGTCATCATCAGCGCTCCTGCAGCCGCTGTGAAGAAACTGTGGCGGGTTTCAAGGCTCACATATACAGCTCTCTCTCTAGCAGTCAACAATAATATTTGCAAGACTGCTGATATTATGCTTTTCAATTTTTTTTATGGAAAAATAAAACCCATATTAAGAAATCTGTGGTTATGAACAACTGAAAATGGAGGATTGAACTTCTTAGGATTTTACCACTCTTACTTATACTTTTAAAGTTAACTGGATCAAACAATTAACAACAACAACAACAAAGTACAAGTATATGAAACATTATTCCTCATTGTATTTTTTCATACGTTGGAGGTCTTCATTTTCTTTTGCTTTGTAACTACAACATTTCTAAACTTCCATTAGTTATCCAAGTCATCCAGTTTTCACAAACAGATGCTTCTCCCCTGGAATTTAATTTATACAATTAATTTCTCACCTAATAGATGTTTTATATGGAATAATAAACATATCTTATATAAATCTAAAAGTTTTTTGAAAATTGCTTTTCTAATGATATAGTTTTGGTGAGCCAACTTTTCAACCAAGGTCTTCTGTTCACTTATTCTGAATTTTTGTCTAAATTTAAAATTCCAATCACTCCTAAAGAATATGCTGTAGTTATGGATGTTTTCCCCTCTGGGCTAAAAATGCTTTGTAAAAATACATGTCCCCAGTCTTCTCTGTAGTCTTTAGATCCTGTTGACACTGCTGTTGGTCGAGTTTGTTTTTCCTTCTTCCTCAAGCACAATAATCAGCAGGTTCGGGCCCTTTTTCAAAGGGATGTTGTCTCTAGACTTTCTGGAACAGCTGTGTTGATGGTTTGATATGGCATCAAATCTGGAAACTACCTCATAAATATTTAGTCACAAATAAAGCAAAAAAAAATTCTTTCAAACTCATTCATAAATACTATCCCTGTAACTATTTCCTTGCAAACAGATTTAACTGTGATATTGATACACTATGTACACTTTGTGGTCTACGCAGAAACAATTTTGATTTATTTTGGAGTTACTCCTTACTCAGTCAATTTTTGGTCAGATTTCTGCTCCCTTGTTAGAGATCATATCATGCCCAGCTTTCAACTTTGTTTTGAAAATGTTTTGTTTGGTTTTTTCATTTATGACATGTCATTCCATAAGGAATATTATTTGATTAATCGGTTACTTTTGCTGGCAAAGTTTAGTATACATAAATGCAAGTAGTGATTATAAACCATCATTTCTCATTTTAAAATCAGAAGTTAAGCAATACCTAAAATCTACTTACAATCTGACAAGAAAGCTAATGTAGGTACACATTTTTATGTTTTCATGTAATTTTCTTATAAAATATTTTATTTTAATTTATGTATGTTTTTTTTTTTTTTCCCTAATTCACTGTAATTTTGTATTTTGACATCTTTGTTGTGTGACAGTGACAGTAACATGGCACCAGCGCCATCTCAAGTTGGACAAAAATTTCTAACCGGCATGCACTGCTTTAAGTCAGAAATTAATCGAGCTGCGCAGCGCTGCGTTAAGTCGAACACACCTACTGAATATAAAAAACGAGTCACGTCATACTTTTATGACAGATGACACTTAACTACTTAACTAAATACTTAAAACCGACTGACAGACATGATTAATAAAAACTGTTGTTGAATAGAAAAGATTTCCATAATGTTAATCCAAATATCTAATTTTGCATTTGACAGAACAAATAAAGTCATACATGTTTGCAGTGACATAAACATGCATAAATAACACAATTTATGTTTTAGAATAAACTATCCTTTTATATGAATAAATAAAATACACTTACCAAATATGTGGAGATATACTAGTTAAATTAGAAACATAAGTGTCATTTACAGTAGACATACAAACACTCTCTCCATATCATTTTCTTAGTTTTCAGTTTTTAAATAGTCTATGGCAGTGGTTCTCAATCCTGGTCCTGGGGGTCCACTGCTCTGCACATTTTGCATGTCCCCCTCATTTAACACACCTGATTGAGATCAACTCATTAGTTCAGTTCATGGATCTCTCTCCTAATGAATTAATGATCTCAATCAGTTGTATTAAATAAGGAAGACATGAAAAATGTGCAGAGCAGTGGACCCCCAGGACCAGGACTGAGAACCACTGGTCTATGATGTTTAAATGAACAAGGTGAATGAAGCCACACATAATGATAAAAACATAAACATATCTGTGACGTGCTATGAAGACTCAGGCAGCCCAGATAAAACTCAAAATGAAAGACTGAATGAGTATGATTTTAGGCCAGTTTCAGCTAAATATATCAGCCTTCAATAGAAGAACAAACTATATAAACAATCAGACCATCAAAAAACATCTTAAATTCAGCATTTTACACAGACAAAGATTCAGTAATTAGCGTATTAATGCACTTTAGCTCAATACTAGAGGAAAAAAAATATATATATATATATATATCTATCTATCTATCTATCTATCACACACTTCATTATTTACTGAATCAATTAAAACAGAACTTGTGTTCGAAGTAGAAATGTTGACTGTGGAAAAACCATATACATTTAAACTCTACTGAATCGCAACAAAGCTCAATGTTTTTTTTCTCTTGCTGTATCAACTGTAATACTTACATGTTTCACTTGGTAGTTGAGAGATCCTGGGGCGGAAGTAATAAAACACACCAGCAGCTGCAGCAGCAGCCACCAGCAGAACAACAACAGCAGTCCCTGCTGCAGCACCTGGAGACAAACCTGGTTCTGTAATGATAAAGAGACAGTCATTAGTGTGAATGTGTGTCTGATCTATAACAAACACTAGAAACATCAGCACTATATAACCTGAGTGTGTAGTTGGTAAGTACATCCTGTTAATTATTGTGATAATTACATACAAACATTAAAACAGTGTTGAAGATTAAACTAATTAAATATGTTAACATTGTTATTATAAGCCTGACAATAAACAATATTTATTACAGATATATTCACAGGTGTCAGTAATTAAGACAAACAGTTTTAACTAGGGCTGTCAAACGATTAATCACGATTAATCGCATACAAAATAAAAGTTTGAGTTTGCCTAATTTATGTGTGTGTACTGTGTGTAATTATTATGTATATATAAATACAAACACATGCATGTATATATTTAAGAAATATTTACAAGTATATGTATTTATTATAATTTTGATATCATTTATATTATCTAGAAATAAAAATATTTTGTAAGTAAAAACATATTTCTCTTAAATATATACATTAACTTGTGTGTATTTATATAAACATAATAATTACACACAGTACACACACATATATTAGACAAACTCAAACTTTTATTTTGTATGCGATTAATCGTGATTAATCGTTTGACAGCCCTAGTTTTAACTAACTCAGTTATTCACAGACAGCTGATAAACAATCAGTACAATCAGACTTGAGTTACTCACCACTGACACTAACAGTGAATCTCTTGTATAAAGTCTGTTTGTTGCTGCTGATTTTTACTTTATAAAGTCCAGAGTCTGTGGTTCTGGTGTTTGTGATGATCAGAGATCCAGTCTGTTGATCCAGCTTCAGTCTGTCTCTAAATCTCTCATCAGTGTTATATAATGGTGGGCTCTTGGCCTCTGTGTCATATTTAGCTATAAGTTTTCCTTGGCCTGACCTCCACACTATCAGCTCATCTCCATGTATTTCAGGAACATGAAGAGTCACAGGATCTCCCTCCATCACTGACACAATCTTCATTTCAGCTTCACCAGCATCAATAACAGGTGGAGACTCTACACGAAACAGATTCACAGACAGAAAATAAAATATTAAACACTGTTACTGGCACTAAAATATGAAACTTTACAGTCAGTTAATTTAGATTATGGCATGTAGGAGACATATATTCACTGGTTTATGGTATTAATCTAATTTAAATACTGTATTTAATTTTCTTTAAAAGCATTTCTTTATTTAAAGGTACTCATTATTTAACATACACATTTATTTGTGTGTTGATTGGGTCTGCTCTGCATAATAAAATTAACAAAGGAGCACAAACCAATGAGATTGATGGCAAGCAGAAACGCTCAATGACATGGTTACACTCAAGCATTCAAACAAACTGATAGACCATATTTTTACACATTGTTTTGCGAGATTTGCATGCGTTTTGTTGGAAATAGACCAGACAGAGAAGCTTTAACATCTAGCAATAGCATGTGTTGACTGAGCATGAGTAAGATTCAGCTCCTGTCTGCCTTCACTCTAGATAACATGTTTGCTAAAACAAGGCATATGTAACTAAAGTAATCAGTTTGAAATGTACACCAATTATTTGTTGAATAATTTGATAAGTTGTATTATTTCATGTAACAGCACAGGAACATTTCACTACATTTGTCCATGTTCAACAATTGCTCCTGCTTTGAATTATTTTAATACTAAAACCAGTGGAATTACACTAAAAAATATCCAGCCATATTTTTATAGTTATGGGTCTTCTGTTTTTGCTTTTGAGTTGGGTTTCATTGTTTCTAGATTAGTTTCCCATGTCTGTGTTCATTGATTTCTATGGCTTTTCAACAGAGTTTAAATCTCAGTTTAATTAACAATAAACTTCAAAATGTCTAACTACTTAAAAATATGTCTATCCTCACCAGAGACAGTAACAGTAAATTCCTGATTTGAGGTTCCACCGCTGTGGTCGATCCGTAGTTTATAACGTCCAGAGTGATTGATTCTCATGTTATTGATGGTCAGAGATCCAGTCTGACTCAGCTGCAGTCTGCCTTTGAATATCTCAGAGGGAAATGAGATCCCCTTTTCATCAATTTGGGCAATCTTTAAATCTGCCTCTCCAAACCACCACCGTATCTCAAGAACTTGAGTAGGATCAGAGTTTAGAGTGACAGAATCTCCCTCCATCACTGACACCGACTTCACTTCATCTTTATCAGCACCAAACACAACTGCAGAACAAACAGAAAGAGTTTCTCAGAGATTAAACTTATATAACTCTGCTTATAATGTTAATGAACAGACCTATAGTAAATGAGACCAGTCATGTCAAAAAGCACAATTACACTTATTCTAAGGCCCCTATTATGCCCCTATTATAAAGTGTTGCATAGAAACAATTCTAAATTTAATCTTACGATTATCTCTCAAATATATAAATGTGAGTCAGCTCCAATAGCCTCGTGGTTGGCCTGTCGACATAAAGCCATTGCACTGTGGTCGACCCGAGTTCGAATCCCGGTTTGTGGACCTTTGCCGATCCCACCCCCTTCTCTCTGTCCCACTTCGCTTCCTGTCCAACTACACTATCCTATCCTATCTCTCCTCTGTACTGCGAATAACAAAAATGCATCACAAGGTGCGTTTCCATTACTCTTCAAGATGCGCAAATTTAAACTGAGAATTGAAAATATGCCTAATGGAAACACACCAATTTTGCAAAAACCCCTATATAATCGAAAAAACGTGAGGTGGTTTTTCAGGCAATTTGAAAAAGGAATATTTCTCAAAACTGCAATAAAACGGCTTTTTCGCATTTACAGGTCACATGGCGTATGTAAAAAGTCATATGATAATTTCTTCAATGTTCTATGAACTCCAAGAAACATTTCACAAGTATCCGCTCTCAAGTATAAAGGGCTTTCTCTTATATTAATGCTTAGACCATGTACGCTGCACACATCTGTGGCACGTAACGGCTCCTACACGGTCACCGGAGCTGATGTTATGTTTATACCAGCAGCGTCACACACGTTTCCGAAGGCTCTCCCCACTGCGTCTGTAAAGATACACGTATACGCCTCTTTTGATTAAATGAAGCCAAATCGCACAAAAATCCATTGGCATGACTTATCGCGAGAGGAACAAATTCTGTTTTAGTCGCATAACCTCGGTTAATGGAAAGGTTGTCATTTTGCAATACTTTATCAACGTTTCGCACAAATCCGTAAAGGAAACGCGCCTACAGTGATAACCAAAGCAATGGCTGGGACAAAAATACATGCGACAGCATCCTCAGTGATTTAATTCTGGGAGAAGGGTATGGCAGACATGCATTTTCAGATGTGCACTCTCAGACTTGCACTCTCAGACACCTTCACTTCCGGAATTGACATCACTTGCAGTCTATTTTATTTTTCATTTAATTCTATTTATTTATTATTTCCTCTATATTGAAAAGATGAATTTTGTTGATAATGATTTTATTTGTGTGATAACAGCCTAAATGTCTTATTATTCTAAGTGAATTTATTGATTAAATGTAAGAATTTGACACAGAAGATAATGCAGCTTCAAAAAAAAGAATGGCTTTATAAAGGTTAAAAAATTCCCACAAAAGGTAATAAATTATTTTAAACTTGTTTGAAAATATTAATGTCCTTGGCTAGATGTTTAATTCTTCTTTGCTTAGTGATTGTTTGGTACACCTAATTCACTGATCATCACAAAATAAAAATAAGGTTTTACCTTAGAATTGGGTTCTCTTAATAACAAGGACAAGACCAAAAAAATGAGTCATACTTATATAAGGTTTTTTGGGGGGGAGGGGTCTGGTTAGGGGAGCCCCCAAGAGCTTTGATACAATTCGAACACTGAATAAAATTTAATAGCGTACAGGACATACAGGATCATGCAAGTGATCTGTAGAAGATAGACAAAACCTGCGAATCCATGCAGAACATGAATGCAATGCGCAAAGTCTCGCTTTCCTCCTGTAGGAAACCATTAACACTTAATATGGCTTAATGTATTAAGATACATTAAGTGCCATTAAAAAACAAATTTGATATACAGTTTATTCATTCAATGTACTTCAAGGCAAGCATATGACCATGAATACAATGCGCAAACTTTCACTTGTATACCTACTTGCCCAACAAAGGCTTAATGTGGCAAAATGGACTAAGATGATAAAGACCAAATTCGGTATAAACCTTATTGTTGTCAAACGATATACCAGCAGATATGAACGCGCCCTAAGACATTCATTAAGTGATATTAAAAGGACCAACTCCATATAGGCAAGCAGACATATGCCTAGAATACAGTGCATTAAACAGACGTTTTCCTCCCGAAGAAAATCAATACAAGTAAAACACATAACATAGCATAATGGACAAAGACAATGATATAAAAGAGCTGTAGAGATTATTCTATATAGGAAAACACGAATAAACACGGCATTCTGTTTATTCTGGGCTCACCTGCTTGTTTGTAGTTGTTTTAATAATGAAGAGGAGCATATATTGACTTTAGTCTATTATCTTAGTCCACATTATGCCAGGTTCTGCATTATATTAATTAACTGTATATTGAATTTGATCATTTAATAGCATAATCTTAATACATTAAGCCACATTAAGTGTTAATGTTTTTTTACAGGAGGAAAATGTGTAACGAGAGACTGTGCATTGCGTTCATATTCTGCTGTTCTGTGGCCACAGATTTGCGGGTCTTGTTTTGATGACTTGCAGGACCCTGTACGTTATTAAATTTGTTTTAATCGTTCAACCACCACAGCATCTTGTCTCCATTGGCAACACGCACCATTTGTGTTGATTGCAAGTGAAGTCACAGGTAGCTGAGAGTGCAGGTGGCGAGTGCGAAAGAGGAAGAAGAAGCGGAAGAAGAAGAAGAAGAAGAAGAAGAAGAAGAAGAAGAAGTTGTTATCTGAGAGTGCAAACCTGAAAATGCAAATGCACTGATTCCTTTTTGCATGAGCAATTTATGATATATTAACAGAACAGAACATTTTTATTCACAAACATGTCTTTATTTGTACAAATCGCTGCACAATCATTTAATCCCGAATTCCACAGACTCAAATTGAAAGGCATTTGTTTGTGGATTGTAAGATACATGCATACAATTGATCCAGTACATGGATAATTGTGCGTGCATCTATTAATCGTTTTGAGTCTAATATCATCCCATACATTTATACCTTTTTTAATAATGTGCACGTGCATGTTTGTGTTCTATAAGGAAAACACAATAAAGGTGCAATGAAAAAATACACTGGTCTAATTTATTGGCATATTAAACATTCTATTTACTATTTAGGAGGTGAGTTTTGATGCAAGTAAAAATGAAGAACATGTCTTTGTCATTGTATTGTGCAAAATACAATACATTTTGGAAACTCTACCGCTGCACACACGCGCCACCTTGCTAGTGACATATGCTTATAAAATTCACAAATAATCTTTACAAGGACACCCCAATGAACAAAACATCTAATTGACACATTTTGTGTAAGAATTCTTTTGATCACCAGATGGCGGAGTACAGAACTGTACCAAAAGCTTCGAAGCATCAACGCAGTTTGTTGTAAAAGCCTCGTTCGGCACATCCCTAGTAATCGTGTATGTGTAATCCACAAAAGTAAATGTGATAATTTTTAATAAGGTAATATTAAAGTAAAATCAGAGCACAGATTAATCTGATTATTGTTAACAAGGTAATAAAGGAATGAGAAAATATCAGCCACTGAACACTGTGTCCAGCGTTAAAGTGAAACCGAAAGTGTTAAAAATCAAACAAAAACTGCGTACTTACCGCACATCAGTAGTAAAATCTCAAATAATATGAAAGTAATCTTCATATTGTTAAAGATTTCTGCAAAACCAAATTTCGATGAATACGAATAATACTTGTTTGTTTCTGAACCGCACCCACGATATTAATAAACACCACTAAATACATAAAGATTTTTATACCGACTTTGCGTGACTACTTAACTTTCATGACGTTTTATGTTATACTATAGCAGTGTTCACGTTTTGAAATCTGGACGATTGCAGCAAAACGCTGAAGACGCTAATGGCGGAGATTGACATTTTTCTTCCGCTTCTTACTCGTTTTTTATATTCTTCTTCTTATTTGGAGTTTAGCGGCGGCTTGCATCCGTAAGCGTTGCACTACTGCCACCTTCTGGTTGATTCTCCTCTGATGTTTCTCCGCTCTATTTCCAGATTATTTTCTACACAGATTATATTCTACACATCAAACCAGTATTAACTAAATTACAAATATTTTTCTTGCCTTGCTCAATCACCCCACTTTTCAGTACATCTTTTATGTCCGCCCCAACCAACCCATCTTTTCTTAATTCTTCCATCATTTTTCTCATTTGTTCTTCAAATCTTCTGCAATTTAGAAGTACATGTTCAATGGTTTCTAATGTCTTACAAACCTCACAAAAACCAGTAAGATGCTTCCCTATAATGTATAATGCACTATTCAGGTTACTGTGTCCAGTTCTTAATCTTGTCATCACTATTTCCTCTCTTCTAGTCCCTCCCCAGTTCCTCAGTATCAACTTTATTTTGAATACCATACAAATGCCTCCCTTTGATTTCCCTATCCCACTGCTGTTGCCATTCTCTCACAGCTTCTTTCCAAACTATACTTTTCCCTTCAGCCTTTAACATCTTTGTATTTTCTTCAATATTATCTTTTTTTAGTTGCTTGCTTAGCTAACTTATCCACCCTTTCATTTCCCAAAATGCCTAAGTCCAAATAAGTTGAATCTCATTACCTTTTTCTTTTATTCTTATATACAATGATGTGGAAAAGTTAGGACACCCTATTGAATTCCATGGTTTTCTGTATCAGGACATCATTTAAAAAAAAAAAAAAAAAAGGTGCTTGGCTGGTCTTATTTTGAAAATAAAACCTCAGATGAACAACAACACATGACAAATTGCACTGTGTCATTATTCACTGAACAAAAATAAAGCCAAAATAGAAAAGCCATGTGTGACGAAGTTAGGACACCCTTACTGTTAACATTGATATTAAGAGGGTAAATAACAGTCAAGCACTGATAATTGAATACCTTTGATTAACTGATCATCAGCAAGTCAAAGCACCTCTATAAAAGCATAAGCTTTGTCAGTTTGCTGGTCTGGAGCCTTCAGGTGTGTGTTAACACAATGCCAAGGAGGTAAGACATCAGCAATCATCTTAGAGAAGCAATTGTTGCTGCCATCAATCTGAGAAGAGTAATACGGCCATTTCCAAACAATCTGACCTTTATTCACAAGTGGAAGACATTTAAAACAGACACCTCTCCTTCCAGGAGTGGACGTCCCAGAAAATTCACCCCAAGATCAGACTGTGTAAAGCTCAAAGAAACGGCAGACAACCCAAGAACTACACCTCAGACTCTACAGGCCTCAGTTAACATGTGAAATGATAAAGTTCATGACAATGGCATTAGAAAAATATGGGAAAATGTCATGTTTGTAAGGCTTGGCAGAAGAAAGCTTCATTGCAGCACTGCAGCACAGTTTTTGTCTGCAAAGTTGCATCTGAACAAAACACAAGTCTTCTAAAATAATGTCCTTTGAACAGACGAGACCGAAGTGGAGATGTTTGGCCATAATGCACAGTTCGATGCAAAAAGCATATCAGCACAAACACCTCATACCAAAAGACAAACATCCTGGAGGAGGACTGATCATTTTGGGCTTGTTTTGTAGCCACAGGACCTGAGCACCTCACAGTCATTGAGTTATCCATGAACTCCTCTGTATATCAAAGTATTGTAGAGTCAAATGCGAGGGCATCTGTCCAACATCTAAAGTTGGGCCAAAATTGGATCATGCAACAGGACAATGATCCCAAGCACACCAGCAAATCTACAACAGAATGGCTGAAAAGAAAAGAATCAAGGTGTTGCAACAGCCCAGTCCATGTCTAGAGCTCATGCTGACTCAAATGCTGTGGTGAGAGCTGTGCATAAGCAAATGCCCACAAACCTCAATAAACTGGAGCAATGTTGAAAAGAAGAGTGATCCAAATTCCTCCAGAACGATGTGAGAGACTGATAAAGTCACACAGAAAATGAATGCTTCAAGTTATTGCTGCTAAAAGTGGATCTACAGGTAACTGACTCATAGGGTGTCCTAACATTGTCACACATGGCCTTTCCATATTGGCTTTATTGTTGTTAAATAAATAATGACACAGTGTGATATGACATGTGATGATGTTTACCTGAGGACTTATTTTCTAAATTTTAAGACTTGCCAAGGACCAGATCATGTCCCGATACAGAAAACCATGAAATTCAATAGGGTGTCCTAACTTTTTCACATGACTGTATGTTGTCAATATTGTATAGAACATATCCTGATGGCTGTTGGACACACCTGATCTGAGACTTTACAGTGCTGACAATGAATCACTTCCAGTTATGATTTTACTTATTTTGTCCTCCTTTCTAATCAATTCTAATGCCATAATGATAGCATATTGATCAACTGTATACACACTCAGATCATTTGAGGTTTGTTTGCTTTTCTCATTTCCTTGATTAACTATAACAATTGCTGATCCAGTCCTTCCAGTTTCAGTTTTTTTTATCCATCTGTATAAATCTGAATATAGTCTCTATATTCGTCTTCCACATATCTATAATATTTATCTACAGGTATATATTACTGTTTATTGATTTGATTTGACACAATTTAAAATTAACTTCCATGGTTTTCATTTTCCACACTGGACAGTCAGGCCATACCACAGTTGGACAGAACTCTTTTTCACTCCCCCCCAAATCTCTAGCTGACTCATCTCCTACCCACCCAAAACTATTTTTTTATACCCTTTCCTTTTCCAAACAAGCTCGTAACACTCTCTTAGTATGATGACTGTCCCTATGTCCCTTCAAATGAATCCAGTTATTTACAAGCAGTTGTTTACGTTGAATGTTCAATGGCATTTCTCCCGCTTCCACTTGAAGTGCACATACTGGTGATGTTTTTACTGCACCTAAGCATAGCCTCAAAGCTTTAGCCTGTATTTTATCAAGTCTTGCAAGTACAGATTTGGCTGCTGACCCATACACCACACTCCCATAATCTATCCTTGATCTTATTAAACTTACACACACACACACACACACACACACACACACATATATATATATATATATATATATATATATATATATATATATATATATATATTAGTGATTGATAATCTGCTCCCCATTCCAGTCCTGTTAAACACCTCATTGTATACTTTTTTTGCATTTATCCCCCACCTTCCTTATATGTTCTACCCAGGTTAACCTTGGATTAAAATGTACTCCAAGAAAGCAACATTTATTAACTTTCTCCAAATTATTTTACTCGGGTTTTTATTGGCGGTTCACAGTCTTAAATAGAGCACTATCGCCATCTACTGTGGGCAATGAATCAGAATCTTATGTATCTCTATTCCTAGACCATTAAGACTCAGGCTTTAGATGTTGCTGCGTGTTCATGTAACCCACTCAAATAATCGAGTCTATGGATTGATGGAAGACTTCTATCAATATTTCTGCTCTCTAAGAATAATTTATTCTTTATTTACTTTATTGTACGTATATATTTTTTCTTTCTTCCTAATGCATAGTAAGTTCAGGCATGTAGAACAAATGTATAAATGTATTTTATTAAGTTGGCTTGAGAAAGCCAACTTACTGATATGCTATTTTCTTCTGAGACAAAATCTGTCGACACTAACTCGTCCTAGAGCTTTAACTCTACAAACTCCAAACTCAGCCCAGATATTCAAACTGCTCTGAAGTTAGTTGCTATATCTTTTCTAATTGATCGGACGTACGGTTTTCCTAAAAATGGCAATTAAAATTGGGAAAAATCCCATAGACTTACATTGACGGAATGTTCAAATGAGCCAACACTATTTAAATTCCAACTGTCAAAACTCCCAGAATCCTTTGAGACTCAATCAAACTTCCCTTCTATGTACTGTATTTCTAATCCATTCAAACTCATTCAAACTCTATCTGTCTATATCTATCTATCATCTAAGCATTACTATATATCTATCTATGCCTAGCAACCAGAATCATGCTAGTAACTTGTTAATCATGCTAGCAAAATGCTAGAAACTTGCTAATCATGCTAGAAACATGCTAGCAACATGCTAGTAACTTGCTAATCATGCTAATAACATGCTAGCAACATGCTACTAACTTGTTAATATTGCTAGAAACATGTTAGCAACTTGCTAATCATGCTAGAAACATGCTAGCAACTTGCTAATCATGCTAGTAACTTGCTAATCATGCTAACAACATGCTAGTAACTTGCTAGTCATGCTAGAAACATGCTAACTACATTCTAATCATCCTACAATCATGCTAGCAACATGCTACTAATTTGCTAATCTTGTTAGAAACATGCTAACAACTTGCTAATCATGCTAGAAACATGCTAACAACTTGCTAATCATGCTAGTAACTTGCTAATCATGCTAGTAAAATGCTAGTAACTTGCTAATAATCCTGTAAGAATGCTAACAACATGCTAGTACCTTGCTATTATAACATCATCTATCTATCCATCTATCCATCTATCTATCTATCTATCTATGACATTATGTATTGCCTTCAAAACATCCAAATGTTAACCTTTTAAAACTACTTTAGAATTCAAATTATTTCAGACTGAAAACCACCAAACTTAAAACTTTTTAAAACTTCTTAAACTTTGTAAACTTTATACACTTTTCAAACTTTTTAAAACTTTCTGTTCCGGCTTTCTCAAGCCAACTTAAAGTTTGTCTTGACAAACTTTTTTATCTAGTTTGATTCTGTTGTCAAATAGAATTTACTATTAGAGAAACGCGTCGATGGTTGCTGACGTCACTTTTGCGCCAGCTCGTGGCGAGAGATGCGAGCCGCATTTCAGCTCTCCTTGCAAATTCCACCTTTAATTATATGCCTGAACTGTTTCACTGCATTAGCGATTGGAGGATGCTGTGTGTGCTCGATGAGATCGGATGGTTTCATCGCGTTGTGGTCGTCTTGGATTCGTGCCAGGATGGCAGGGACGAGTTGGATTTCACTGCGGATGGATTGCGTAATCAGAGGGCTCGTTCGTAAGGAGGAAACGTTTCTTCATCGTTTGTTTCGACGAGGACTCTGTAGGCATTTATACACTCACACTGACTGAACTGAGCCAAACACATTCCAACTTCACTCAGGATTTCGTATTCATCAGCGTTTTCAGACTGTTTGGACTTTTTTTCTTTTACTCCTTTTCATCTTCAATTGTAATTGTTGATTGACAGCTTTACTGTTTAGGAGCTGAATTGTAATTCACTGAAGATACATATTTTTGTTTGAGTATGTGAAAAGATTTTCAAGCATACTGCAAAGTATTTGCAGTTTAAAGAAAAAAATAAAAAAGAAAAAGAAAGAAAAGAGACACTGAATACAAATATTATTCGTTAAAACTGACTAAAAAGTTAGTGATTAAATTAAAAGCTGAATTGACACAAGTGCAGACACATTTCATAAGCACAATTTATTTGTAGTTCTGTGTTTAGTGTGAGACCCCGAACCCGAGACTCCAAATACTATTAGTTATACATATTTGGTGAGCTCAGACCCAGTAGATTTTTTTTTTCTTCTTTTCATTGATATAAATCCATGGAACGGGTTACATTCAGCTCCATCTACAGCCCAGGTCCCTACCAGCCCAGGAACAAGGAATACTACTACTACTACTACTACTAATAATAATAATAACAACAATAAATATAACTGCAAGCAGCAATTGTGGGGCCAAGCACAAAAGAGGCAGAATGAGGACTAAGCATGGCGAGGAGCAACAGACCAACTACAACAATGAGTAATTTAAGCCATTTTAGGACGATATCAGTTGAAATGGCTGAAAAATCATAAATACAACCAATAATAATATAATTTAATGGCTTATCACTTTTGACTAATAGGTGGTGCTGTTTTCAAATTGATGTGACATGTTCTGTGTGAAGTGACAATTACACAAACAAAGTTTAGTGTCATTACATCAAAGCTTTACAGAGATACAGACTCATTTTTGCATCATGTGTAGTGGCACAATACAAAAACGGTTTTGTCTATTGACACAAAATCCACAACTTTTTGTCAGCACAGTCTGAAGATAATTTGAGTCAAATTTGTTGAAAATCAGACCAACAGTCTAGGAGGAGTTCAAAAAAGTAGGTTTTCTACATTAATCAAAATGGCAGACAGGATGTTTGGCCAATTTTGGCAAAATTGGTATGTATGTTGTCGGTGTGACCCAAGGAATGTTTTGAGACCATCACAATAGGCTAATGCAGTCAGAAGTTATTAGCATTTTTGGAAATTTCATTATTAGTGTGTAATGAATGGTTTATTACTTCTCACCAATAGGTGGTGCTGTTACCAAATTGATGTGGCCTGGTCAGTGTGAGATTACAATGTAACATATAAAATTTGGTGTCAATACGTCCAAGCTTTGCAGAGATGCAGCCTCAGATGTAGTTTAGCATCTTTCCAGCTGTCAGACCTGTGTGTGCCATTTGGGCTGCTTGTGTGTGATTTCCCGGTTGTGTCCTTTTATGGTCTTCCTGTTCCTGTCCTCGTTTGTTACGTCATTGTCTCCTGTGGTGTTCTGATTTGGTTTGTCTTGTGTATTTAAGTTTGGTTGTCCCCATGGTGTTTTGTCCGTGATTATATTGTCATTCAGTTCTTGGTCGTCGCTGTTTCTAGTTCCCTGCTGTTTTTCCCTGCGTTTGTTTTTCATGTACACTTTGGATTATACAAATAAACTGCACATATTGGATTTCCGATCTTCTCCTGTTCATTCCCGCACACACAACGACGTACACCCGTGACACCATCAAATTTGTTGACGTGCTAAAGAGAAACTGTTTTGTATATCGACACAAAATCCATAACTTTTAGTCTTCCACCTATTCCATTTTTATCTAATTTAATCAACAAACCTTCTTTCCATAACATATCATAAGCTTTCTCAACATCGAAAAAACTGCTACCACTGTTTCTTTATTAGTCAAAGCTTTTCTAATATCTGATTCTAAATTAATAACTGAATCCATTGTTCCTCTTCCTCGTCTAAATCCACTCTGATACGGAGAGAAAAAAAATATTTTTCTCCATATTATACATCAGTCGATCTGTAATCATTTTTCCCATTAATTTACATAAATGTGATGTTAAAGCAATTGGTCTGTAATTTAGGGGATTACTAGGATCTTTACCTGGTTTCTTTATGGGGATAATTAATGATTCTTTCCATCCCTGGGGTAAAAACCTTTCCACCCATACCCTATTGTAAGATTCCAGAATTACACTCAAAGAATCATCACTTAACTTTTTTAATATGGCATAGCTAATTCCGTCTTGTCCTGGGGTTGAAACCTTAGTGTTTTTTAATGCTCGCCTTAACTCCGGAAATGAGAACAGAACATCTAAAGGGCTATTTGTAGCTTTCTTCTTTTCCCTTAATAACTAAGGTATTGAATTTGATTGCACTTATGCCATGTCTTTTCATCACTTATACTTTCTCTAAAAAGAAAAGTAAGCGTAGACCTAATGGATTTACTGAGAGAGAGCCCTGCCCACTTCACCATTTCTGGGGGTGAGCTGGAGAATGACTCTGGGGATTTAATTGACTTTTCTACAGAAGTTCTAGAAAATAACTCTGGGGATTTAATAGACTTCTTTACGGAAATATCTACCTGTCACGTTATACCTGCCTGTATGGAATCCCCACCCACCCTCCCTCTTCTGCCTATGTCAATGTCTGTATGGTCACCGCTGTCCCCTGACAGCCCCTCTGCTCACCCTCAGTCTTCCATCTGTGCAGTGGGTTCGCTGCAGGTCTGCCAGCTTCCATCTCTATCAGGGCTGGAGGATCCCTCATCTCCGCCTCCAGCCTCAGAGTCCAGAACTCCGCCTCGGCCATCCGACCCTGCGGCTCCACCACGGCTCTCAGTGCCCTCGTCTCCATCGTCGCCCATTGGTCCACCAGCTCCACCGGGCTCCTTCGTCGTTTTGGCTCCGCCCTGGTCGGTCCGTCGGTCGGCCCCCTGGAGTCGTCAGCCTTTCCTCCACCATGGCTCCTCCCTCCGTCGGCTCCTCCGTGGGTCGTCATCATGGCTGCGGTCTGGGTCTCCCTCTGCTTCTCCTGCTCCGGGTCCCTCCTGTTTCCTCCTTGGCTCCTTCCACCTTCGTCACCCCCCTGGACTATGTTATGTTTATTTGAACTGTCTGTCCGGCCATGGCCTCCTGAACTCCCCGATCTGCCATGGCCTCCTGAACCGCCCACCTACTCTCTTGTTTTTTTTGTTTTTTTTTTGTATGTTGTACGGCGCGAGACGCGCCTATTCGGAGGGGTCGGCGTAATGTCACATTTATGTCTGTTTATGTCTTTTGGTTTCTCCCATTGTCTCCCCCTGTTGTTGTATGTTTTGGTTTCTCCCTGATTACCGTCATTGTCGACACCTGTCTGTAATTAGTCTCACCCTTTATAAGTCTGCTTGTGTTTTGAGTTTGCTGTCGGTCCTTAACGTTATTTGGAAGTGTGTGGGATGTATCGTTGTGTTCCTGCCTGTTCCTACGAAGATTTATATTAAATTTTATTTGTTTGTATCGTATCTCGTTTCTCGTCTCGTTCGTCCAGCACTGCAAGTAACAGTTGTGTCATCTGTGAAGTGATTTATTATTATTTGCCTGTCCAACACTGTTAACCCTTCAATATCATTATTTTTAATCAATATTGATAATAGCTCAGCGACCATAATAAACAGTAATGGAGAGCTACCACAACCTAATTGGAAATCTTGTGCAAGTTCCATGACCTAAAGCTACAGAACTATTGACATCCTTATATAACATTTCAATTAAATTTGTAAATCTTGTTCTAAAAAAAATCTAAAAAAAATAAGAAATCCATCTCCCTGAAACACCTCACTATAATTGAATAAATCTAAAACCAATCTAACATTGTTATGGATTGACCTTCCTTCCAAAAAGCCTGATTATGTCTCACTAATTATGGTAGAAATGCTTTTTTTCAGTCTAGCAGGGATAGCTCCAGAGAGAAAAAAAAAAAAATTCAAACCAGTCCTGTGAGCATCCCCAACACTACACATTTTGTAGGTCTCTCATATCTGACGAACCCATTTCAGGTCTTGCTGTCTCTACTAATGAGCTGATAAGTTAAAAAAAGTGTGCAGTGTTGGGGGTGCTCACAGTAGTGGTCTTCACGGGTCCAAAAATTTGTAACTGAATGCGAAGAGACCCATAAATTTGTTGCACAGAACCGACCCGGACTCGTATTTAATTTGAAAGTGGGACCCGAGCCCGTGCAGACCCTAGAAATGCCTTAAATTTACTTCCAGGACCTGATGCAGACCCAAACCTGGCTGGGAAGACACAGACCCGACTGCACCCAGTCGGCACATATTGCACAGCAAACCGCTATTAACAAGTTAATAAACAAGTTGTGAAAAAATACTTTTCCGCTTACCTACTGTTAGTAGCCCTGACCAGGGGCGTTTCTAGGATTTGAAAACATGAGGGGCTAGTAGTGGTGAATGGGAGCTCACATCATAATTACGTAAGATTTTGTTAGATACAGGTAGATGTACCTGGATCCTTCTAGGGAGGTCTGGGGGATTAAAGTTAAATTCATTAATCTGGTGCACTTTGATATCAAATAAGAGCTATAAGTTAACCCATGTTCAGTGTGCAAACTGAAAAAAAAAAAAAAAAGGTTGATGACCTGACTCACCACTCTTCTGATTCTCTGAAAACATTGGATCATGAACTCATTGTGTGAGCAAAGTCATATTGAGCTTTCGATTTTAATTCATTTGACAAATACTTTTTCCAAAGCAGTGGCACAAAACAACATTGTTATACTATATATATAAAAATAAATAAATAGTAATCACTGCAAACAGCAAACATATCCAAGCATTTTCACAAAATTACAACTTCACAAATATATAAAACACAAAATACATTTAAAAATATATATATATTTTCATGTAAAAATAGGGCCCCCATTTTTTCCAGATTTTCCATTTTTTTTTTCCAGACAATGAAACGTATACAATTTATCAAAAGTTAGCTTGTTTAGGGCCCTATGAAATGTTTTATTTTTTCTCACCTTATATTTTGTTACCAAATTTGTTTTAGCATGTCTATTTATTAAATGCATAAAACAACTTTTATTTATTTCTGCAACAGCCTTATGGAATTCGTTGTTGTGTATTTTAATTTTTCTGGTTAGGAAATCAAGGCATGCAATATTAGTTTATCTTTTAATTCATGAAAATTACATTTTATTTTTTGTCAAATAAAGGGGATGTAATTAACTTTGCGTCCTGCATGTTCCCATGTTTGAAAACCACTGCTTTAGGGCATTAAACAATAAATTCCTCAAATCCTCCACAAAAAAAGTTTAGTGAGCCTATCTGTCTGTCACAAATACACACACACGGAGGAGACAGGAGGTGACTGTCCTTGTAACGTTGAGTAGAAGTGAGTCCCAGAGAGTGAGCCACACCAAAACCAGAGACCAACGGAGAGATCCACGTGTAGAGATGCATGTAGTCATGAATAGCGTTAGCATGTGAACGGTAGACCAGACCAAGGGGGAATGTGCGAGTGTCTCTTATATAGGGCGTGGCTCAACGAGGATCAGGTTCAGGTGATTAGAACTCGGGGGATGAATGAGTGGGCAGTGCAACTGGAGGTGTGGCAGGTGGAGGTGGCTGTGGTAAATGCCTGACACTACCCCCTCCTCCAGGGGTGGCTCCCGATGCCCTTACACGACGTCGAGGACGACCACGACTGCGAGGGGCAGGTGGTTCAGATGGAAGTCCAGTAGCAAGGTAGGATCGATTACGTCGTCTCTGGGCACCCAGGATCGCTCCTTAGGCCCATACCCCTCCCAGTCGAGGAGGTGTTCCAGGTGGCCCCACCGGGAGTCCAAGATCTTGTGGACCGTAAAGATGGAGGATTGGTCTAGGACTTCCAGAGGAGGGGGTTCTGCTTCAGCTGCCATATAATCTGGCAGAGGGAAAAAAGGGTTTTAGGAGGGAGACGTGGAAGGTGGGGTGAATGAGGCACCTGGGTGGGAGCTAAAGCTGGAAGGTGACAACATTGATCTGCCTCAGGATCTTGAACGGACCCATGTAGGGGGAACTCAGCTTGCGGCAGAGCAGACGCAGACATAGATCGTGGGTGGACAGCCAGACCTGATCCCCTGGCTGGTAAGTGGGAGCGGTCCTTCTTCTGGCATCAGCGAACCTCTTGTATTGACGAACTGCCCACTGGAGATGGTGATGAGCGGAGTCCCACACTCTCTCGCTCTCGAAACCAGTGGTCTACAGCTGGAACATTAGAGGGTTCCTCTGTCCAGGGAAACAGTGGAGGCTGGTAACCGAGTATGCACTGGAAAGGTGTTAAGCCGGTGGGATCTAGGTACTCTGCCCACTGGAGGAACCTGCTCCAGCTGCGTTGATCCTCGTGACAGTATGCCCGGAGGTAACGTCCCAGCTCTTGGATCTTTCTCTCTGTTTGGCCATTGGTCTGTGATTACTAAAATAAGACCTTACAAAGGCCCCTTGAGCCCTCTCAAGATAAAGATGAACTAAATTATTCTGAAGCTCCATCACCTTATTTTTTTCATCATTATTTAAAATAGGTTTACTCCAACACTTTCTTCACAAATGGCTACTATCAAACTATTTTTTTTTTTTTTTTTAGAAAACCATATGGAAAATTTTCTAATTTTGAATTTGAAAAATTCCCATTACTTTCATTACAATCAAAAGAATAATTTATCTCTATACTATATTATCTCTATACTAGATTATAAATTCTTTGATTTGTTACGAATGAAATTAAACCCCTACTCAAAGAGAAATAAATTAACCGTAACAAGTAAACAGGGATCCTCTTTAAAAGATCCCTGGGGTCCCCGCTCTCACTCCCCAAAGTTTCACGACCACAAAACACAGTTCGAATACAAGAGAAGAAATTTATTAAATTAGAATGGACAAAAAACAGCATAGACTTCGGGAGGGGAAACGCCAAAAGAAAATACAATAAGCAAAACTAACTACCGATCGCAAAACAAACCTGGAAAAGAGATTATAAATAAAAATACAAAATCTTCCCTCCCTACTAACAAAAAAAACAGGAGAAAAACGAACATAACAAACAGGCACCCACCTCCCAGCCGTAGTCCACTTAACAAGGATCAGGAAGTAAGGTGACAAACATAACAGCTACCAAACACAACTCAATTGTACTTAATTCACAGAATAACAACAAATGTCTTGCTTAGCGATCCTTTTGCAATCACTCAACATAATCGAAAGAACACATCAAAGACGAAAAGGGGAAACCAGGAGAGCGGGGGAGCCGAAGAATCCTCCATCGCAGCGGCTTAAATACTGCGGCCATCACGCCGGTCGCCAAACGTATCCGTCCTAATGAGCCACTCCACCTGAAAACAATTAGAGGTAGAACAGGAAAACACTACACACAAGCTACACCGTAACCAAGCAACAACCTACAACCTCTCGTAACAGATTTAAAATTCTTCATTTTGTAAAAGACAAGCATTGAACTTCCAATAACCTTTGTTTCTAAACTTTGGGTTCTAAAACGAGATCTATAAAGCCATTATCCATCATGCTGAAAAGTTGAAAGCAATGTAAGTTTTGGTTCTTTTTTAGATTTTATTCCCCCCACATACTGTGTATACTGCCAAGACTGCTGCACTTTTCTCATCAAACTGAACATTTGCACTGGCCTACATTTTGTACATGCTGCACTAATATAGCAGTTGTCTGTTATTAATATTGTTTTTTCTTGTTTGTTACTACTTCTAGGCAACTGTACGTTAAGACAAAATCTTTGTACATGTAAACCCACAGTACCTGACAATAAAGCTGATTCATCATATAGTCTCACAGTACCCACCAAAAAAAAAAAAATAAAAAAAAATAAATAAATAAATAAGCAAAATGAAAGGTTGGGGCAAAGCTCAAATTTCTACAACATAAATGTTACTCAACAGATTTTGTTGTATAAGATAAGGAGAATACATATATGTAGGTTTTCAAGGCCTTTCTTTTCCTGGGGGTCATGCTCCCTGAAAGAGCAAAAAAAGTAATAAATAAATAAATAACAAATCCACATTTTAAATGGCTGTAAATGAAAGTCTGTTTACGCTGTCAGAAAAAAGGTACAGTACTGTTGCTGGGGCGGTATAGGCACAAAGTAAAAAGGTACACATATGTATTTTTAGAGTACTAAAATGTAACATTAAGGTACTAATATGTAATGTTTAGGGGTAGGTAAGGTACAAAGATGTACCTTTTCACTTTTGTACGTTAGGGTACCGCCCCAATGACAGAACTGTACCTTTTTTTCAGAGAGTGTAGTGTGTTTCAAAGAACACTGACAGAACAACCATATATGCCATGTTTACTAAATAGTGTTAGACATAGTCTCCCAAATTTGGAAAGGTGATAGCCAATAAATCCATTTTAAAAAGTGCACAGTAAAATAGTAAATTTCAGCCCACCTCTCAAATATGTTTCAGAGGTTTCAATGAACATATTTAGCATCAGATATCATGTGAGGCAGGTGCGAATAAAGATGAAGGTCAAAGATAAATTTTTATTATATTCCACAAGTAAATTTAAAATAAGTAAATCCACAGCAGGAGGGAAAAACCGCACATACATTGACGAGACCGGACACCAAACACTGAACAGAATGCAACTTATAAACACAGGTGATAACGATGAACTTAATTAAGGCACAGGTGATACAAAGTAAACTAATGATGATTAAATGAGGACAGGAAACAGGAACAACCAAATATGGGCACAAGGGGGAGAAACCAACATAAACAGTCCACAGGGGTGTGACATTTAGATATTGATTCATTAAAGATGGATATTATTAGATCCATTCTATCACTGGAAAGTGAAATCATAGTGCTGATACTTCTAGTTCTTTGAATTGCATATTATGGTTAGGCTTAGGGTTAGGGTTGAGATCTCGATAAAGGGAAAATTTCTCTCAACATAGCAATGTGGTATTGTCAGTTGAATCTATTAATTATATATGAATTACAGCAAAACATACTATTTAACAAGAAGTGCTGTTTAATACAGCTATACACATACATATATTGACACATACATACATACATATATCTTCCCCCATGAAATATAAACTAATTTATGGTTCCCACTGTACAACATTTAGGCTTTAAAAGATGTGGCACTTGTAAACCTCTTCAGCATAAAATTAATTGCATCCTCAATTTTACACATTCCACACATAAATGCAATAATGCTGACTTTAAATTGGATATAAATCAAACTGACCAGTTATGTCAGTCAATCTATAAGGGCACTGATGACAACAGACAGAGGTAGGTACTTTAATTACATATTGGTTCAAGATGCAACATGAATTTTGTCATTTTCGTGACAGACAACATGAATATACAATAACATTTTGATAAAACATTGTCCAGAGAGTCATGAATTGCATATTACATGTTTGTTACATTTAAGAAGCTATTAGGTAAATAAAACTGAGTGCAAGTAATGTTTTACAACATCATTTACAACTTCAGAAGAGAGTGAAGTCCTAGAAGTCCATTTCCAGAAACTCTGCAGTCCTGTTAAAAACTCAAAATAAATGATTCAGTCATTTTAAAGAAAGAAGTGGTGTTCTGCTGTAATTTTCTGGAGAAATTAAAGATAATAAATTCACCTTCAAAAATTCGCCTCCAGCGGCGAACCATTGAACCAGTGTCCAGGTTTTTTACCTGATCTCGGATCAGTTTAATCAGTTTATAGGCGTTTTAACGAAACATATGTTTTATTAAAATGATTAGAAGTAGTTAATAGCTTCTTACTGGCCACTATATACAATATACACTATACATTCAAAACAAACAAAACAAGCCCTGCAAATTAAAACCCACATTTTATAGAGACACTTCATATTTAATGGTATTTTACTTTTATTTTTATTGTATTTAATGTACTATCCTTTTATTAAAACTTTTGCAATGGGTTTTCAAAAGCTGTTTTTATGCATGTTTTAGCCTGAGTTTTTGTTGCATGTACACACTTTTGACCAGCGGGTGTCACTAGCGTGTGGAGTTTCGAGCGCTTCGAAACAGTGAATCATTTTGCAAATAATTTTGATTCGAAGCTTCAATGAGGTTCGTTTCTCCCATCACTAGTTTAGACCAATGAGTGTTAAGCTGTTTTTTCAATGGTTTCTCTACTAGGAGGAGTTTATTCACACTGCAGAGTTTCACTAAGGCACTTAAGAGCTGATTAGCAGGTCTGTCACTTACTGTTCTGATACTTTATATTACGAAATGTTCAATGTTTATTATGGCATTTATGTTGTGCTTTGTTTAAATGTATCGTTTACAAAATTAGTAACTGTTCTTATTTGAAACCTTCAGCAAAATAACAACAACAAAATGTATGACATGATTCTATTCTGCTTGAGCTTGTGGAGTCAGAATGGTAAGTATTTTTAGGGCTTAATTTCTGTGTATGTTATCATTTGTCCACATACAAACCACTCTGTTCTATCATTCATGTTTTATCAGTAAACTCTATAATATTTTTAAATATTTTTGTTCATGATGTTATTGATGACATCAACGTTTTAATTTATTACACATTATTGGATTATACATTGGAATTAAAGACTTGTTTTGCAATGAAAACAATTTAAATAGTTTAAAATGACAAAAATTCTGAATCTGGTAAATCTCCAAGTGTTGAGTAAATATTTCTGTTTGTTCATCAGATGTGTTTGCTGTTGATGCAGCAAAGTTAGTGCCAGTGTCAGTGATGGAGGGAGATCTTGTCACTCTAGAGACTGATGTTGCTGAAATACTGCAACATGATCCAATCCAGTTGAAGTTTGGAGACAACAGCGTTCTCATAGCTAAAATCTACATGAAGGAAACTAGGAGCATGTTTTATAATACCAGTGCTGCTGAGAGACTCAGAGACAGACTGAAGCTGGATTATCAGACTGGATCTCTGACCATCACAAACACCAGAACCACAGACTCTGGCCTTTATGAAATAGCCAGCACTGAAAAATATACAACGCTCAACACATACAATCTTACTGTCTATGGTGAGTAGAGAACTTTATATTCATCTTTAACAAATTCACTGTCATACCTATTATAAATATTATAAAATTACAGACAATTCTGTGTTGATACAGTTTCATTTCTGCATTATAATAAAGTATTTGAATAAAGATTCTATAACATCTTTCTCTGCTACTTTAGTTCAGTTTTAAGCAAATTAACTGACAAATATCACAGCAATGTATACTGAATTATTTATTCTGTCATGTTTTCCAGCTCATCTGCCTGTTCCTGTCATCAGCATAAACGCTTCACAAAATGTATCATCATCAGGATCATCAGTGTCCCAGTGTGTGTTTCTGTGTTCAGTGGTAAAAGTGAGTGATGTGACTCTCTCCTGGTACAAAGGAAACAACATTTTATTGTCCAGCATCAGTGTTTCTGATCTCAGCAGAAGCCTTTCTTTACATCTGGAGTGTCTGGATGATTCTTACAGCTGTGTAGTGAACAATCCCATCAGCAACCAGATGAAACATCTTAACAGCACTGAACTCTGTCAACCATGTTTAGGTACTTCAATGTCACTATCCTGTCAAACACATTCAAGTACATCAGCAGCACTAATTATCTTCTACAAAGAAAATTAATCATATTTCTGTTTTTTTTTTTTTTAATATTGCTCATTTCTTCTCTCAGATTACTTTATCCCCTTCTGTGGTTTTACTGAAGCTGTGATCCGATTGGCACTCTCTGCTCTGTTGGCCGTGGTTACTGTTGCTGTGCTAATTTATGACATCAGATCCAGAAGTCCTCAAAAGAAGAGAAAGCAGACATCATTGTCAGAAACTGATTAATCAGATACATGGGAAATGTTCTTGAATGAATATAGACATTGTTACAACAATATTATTTACATTTTTTTCATTATTGTTTCCTTTTTTAGTCAGTTGTGTTTGTATATCACTTTTCATAATACAAATTTTGAAATTCTAAAGTAATTATTTTTATATTTTATACTGTTGTATTATTGTAAGATGAGTGCAGACCCAAGACTCCCGCTCAGTTAGAAATTAATCTCTAAACCTGTAATTATCTGAATAAAAGCTTTAGGAGGAAAGCTTGTTTTAAAAGCTTGTTTCCTGACAGATTGTTGGGGGTTACAAGAAAGAATAGTAATATTACGATCCCCCATTTCATTACTCACTGTCATTTTTAGACAACGCAGAAGAATATGATGCTATTAATATAACATTTGCTATAAGCTATGATTAATGTTCAGCTATTTAATGTGTGTGTTTTTTTTAGTATAGGTAAATGCATTTTATTGTGACTTTTGTAATGTTGGTTTGTTTTTTCCTTTTATTTTTTCTCAAATGTAATATTGATTGTGTGATGTTCTTAGTGTAAACAGCCAGGCTTTAATAAGTAGTAATCATTTCATTTGAATCCAAACTATTATTTGTTAGAATAAAGTGGGTGGACATTTTTAATAGCTATTTTGGGTCAAGCTCACATTTTGAAGAAAGTAGTGTTTACTTCTTACGATCTAAAAAAATAAATAAATAATTCTTTCAAAAGTGTTTCAGGAGTGTGTGTCTTTAATGTATCAATAACTTCACATAAAAGGTGGAGAGATGATGAAAGAAATAATGTAAGCAGTATTGTATACAGGTTCACTACACGTTTTTTCCACAAACAATTTCAGCTTAACACTGTATGGTTTTTTTTTTTTTTAGTATTAAAGCCTACACAAAACTTGACTTTGAAAAGATAAGACAAAACATTTTCTTTTTTCTTTCTGCATTCTTTATTTACTTTATTCAGTCTATGAGAACTGGGGTCTTCTTGGTGTGGGAAAATAATGCTAACCACTGAGAAGTTGTTAATGAGCACAACTATTAGGTCAGAGTTGCGTGTCAGTAGACTATAATACATGACAATTTCATGATATGAAATATTCATAAAGACTTACAACCTGTTAAATACTGAATTAAGGGGAATGGGAACCTTGGTAACAACTCTTCTTAAACATACACCGTATCTACATCGGACGAGAGAAAAAAGTCTCATCGAACCCATTAAATTCAGTAGTCCTACTGTTCAATCAGTGATGAGCACAGGATACGACGCCACACGACAAATTCGTAACTATTCGTGCTACACGACGAACGAATACATTTGTAGACAGCCTTAGTCTGTTGCAGCACGGTACACATGGTTTAGCAATTACTTAGTAAAAGTAAATAGGCTACTAAAATATGTCAACTGTATGTGAAAAAAACATATGTAACAGGTCATATACAGTCTCTGAAGGGAGGTGCCATCTAGAGGAGTTCAATGACGTTGACAGTAGAGTTTCAGAAAACGGCTTCAGATCATCAGCACTATGGTTAGCTCTTCTATAACTTTCCACGTTCAAATGTTTATTATAACGTTTATTTTGGGTTCGGAATATTGAATATTAGGAACTTTTATTTGAAACCGTTAAGGAAATATTTGACATGTTTATATTATTCTGTTTGTGCCAATGGCGTCTTATTGGTAAGTATTTTTATGGCTTCGTTTCTCTTTATCTTTTGTCCACATTCGTCTTTTTTGTTATCATTATTTCCATAATTAATTTTCATGTTTTGTTAGACTAATATACTCAAACATCTTTGTTCTTTACCTTATTATATTTTTTTTCTCTTGCATTGACATTAAAAGGGTTTATTTTATTGCACATTATTGAATTATACATTGAAATTAGTAAAGAGTAGTTTTACAATGATTTATTTTTTAATCTGATAAGTCTCCAACCTTTTGAGTAAATATTTCTGTTTGTTCATCAGATGTTTGTGCTGATGCAGCAGTTAGTGCTGAGTGTCAGTGATGGAGGGGAGATCTGTCACTCTTAGGGACTGATGTTACTGATACTGCAACATGATCCAATCCAGTTGAAGTTTGAGACAACAGTGTTCCCATAGCTAAAATCTACATGAACGTAAAAATAGAGCATGTTTTATACTACTCAGTGCTGCTGAGAGACTCAGAAACAGATCAGGCTGGATTATCAGACTGATCTCTGACTATCGGAGCAAACAATTCAGAACCACAGACTCTGACTTTATGAAATAGCGCCAGCACTGAAAAAATATACAACGCTCAACACATACAATCTTATTGTCTATATAGAATATTTACCCTGTCTGATGCTATAGATATTTCCTCAATGGCAGTGGTTCTCAACCTTTTTGGGCCAGCTCTAGCCATTATCCAGGTCCCTCAACGCCCCCATCAAATAAAACACAGTCTAATAGTCCTCACTGAAGATAAAAGTTGATTATTATTATTTTGTGTTTATAATGAGGACTGTTAGTATATTTACAGTAATTCATGTATGGGGTCATTGTGATTTTTAAAGAAATTACTTTAATTCAAGGATGCATTAAATAGTTAAAAAAAAAACAGTACTTTGGTACAATAAATTATTTTAAAATAAGTGTAATAGCATTCATTTAAGCATGTTAGTGATTATCATTGCTACAGCTTCAGTGTTGTTGCAATGCTGATACACCTTGTTGCCCTAAATTTAAAATGACTAAATAAAAATTCTTGTTTAGAACATATCCACATGGACATTTTCACAGAAGAGATTTTAGTTTGTTCTTCCATTCTTGGAAGTCTTGAACATCCTTTTTACTGCTGGGATATGTTTGGATGTTTTCAATTAGCTTTCTGTGAAATAATAATATTTATCCCTTAGTTTTAGAAAATACTTTTTTTTTCCTCTTTTTTCTGGCATAGTGGACATGGTTATTTTGGTAAAAATGGAAGAAATGTAAACCATACATTACTATATTTCATACATTTTGTGAGAATATTTCAAAGTTCGCTTACAAATACTTGAAAACTTAGTACAAGTTTTGTACAATTATAAAATCTGTGATTTGTTAATTCTTTTTAACTTTTATTTAATTGACAAAAGTACAAAGAAATGATTTCCAAAGTTTTCACTCACCAACTTGCAATGTATTTATTCAAATGTATTTTGTAAATATAAGCAATTTTTTATTTTGAAGTGTGCAACACACTCAAATAAACTGCTAAAAGTGAAAAGATTATAGAATAACCAAATAAACTGCTTTGAAACAGTTCACAGTGAATCGGTAATAGGTGAGGGTATCATGTTTGGGTGTAAAAGGAGCTTCTCAGTCTTTGCAAGCAAAGCTGGATCATGGTTCAAAATTTGTTTATATTAACAAAATAAAATTAAGTTGGCCAGTGAAAACATTGGATTTTTCCCCCCTTTGTACTTCAGTAAATTAAATAAAGATTAAGGAGAACAAACTAAGTATTCTTGGTTTTATGGCATTTCACAAAACGTCCCAACTTTTCTGGAATTGGGGTTGTAGAAAGATAAAAATTTGTTTGTCATTTTCAAAGTAGTTACTATTTTAGTGCTGTCCTGATTTATATATTTGTTATAGTCAGCATGATTTCTGAACTATCAAGTGACACTGAAAGCTGGAGTAATGAAGTTTAACACATTTTAAAATATGTTCAAATAGAAAGTTTTTTTTGTTTTGTTTTTTTTTTAATTGTAATTTACTTTTTTTTTTACTGTATTTTTTAAACAAACAAATGCAACATTTTTATTCATTAACAAATCTAAATCAAAAATCTATTTTTTAATGGTATTGTATATATGCTATATTTTATTCATAATATATAGGCCTATTTTAAAAGCATGCATTTTAACCCAAATATAACAGCCCACATTATCCCACACATAATTAAAAAAAAAAAAAAATGCCACATGACATTCATCACGTATTTTATTACATTATCATTACAAGGAGCAAAAAGGCCATGTGGATATAATATAGTCTATATTTGAAGATATTTAGAAATATAAATTTCGATATTTAGAAATTTGGCATTCAAACCAACTGCAGCCAATCAGTAAACAAAAAGCTTTCATTAGGGATGGGCGGATCGATCCTGAAATATCGATACTTTCGATACTGACGTTGTATCGAAAGGATCGATCCTCACATAAAAATATCGATTCTAAAGTGAATTTTTAACCATTAATTTTATTTATTTTACAAAAAGTTTGGTGCATGAAATAAGCCCCTAAGAGGAACAACAGACTATTAACGAATTATTGTGTAGGATAGAACTATTTCTCCTGCTCATCGGAACACACACAAATGCTGTAAGACAGAACCAATCGATCACACATAGCGTTCGCTGCTGACGCTTCATTCAACATTGATAATAATTAGAAATGTTTCTTCCTCTTGTTCTCATGACATTGAAATAATAAAGCATTATTTAAAAAAAAATGTTTCTTGAGTAGCAAAGTATATTAGAATGATTTCTGAAGAATCATGTGACGCTCAAGGCAGGAGTAATGATGATAAAAAAAAATTCAGCTTTGATCACAGATGCTTTTTAAATTACATTTTTCTAAATATATTAAAATAGAAAATAGTTATTTTAATTGTTTATTTTCCCAATCTTGCTGTTTTTTTTGGGGTTTTTTTTGTTTTTGTTTTGTTTTGTTTTTGTCCAAATAAGTGCAGCCTTTGTTAGCATGGTTAAAGACACATTACAAAGTCGTACTGACCTCAGACTCTTGAACAGTATAGTGTACGTGAAATATTTATTTTAATTAGGCTAGTTTGTGTAAGTAAATTTATCTAAACTGGTTGTTAAAAGTTCAAATTGGTTGTTATATCCTGTAATTGCTGTCCGTAAGAAACAATTTGTGTTAAAGTTAGGTCTTTAGGGGTACAACATTAGTACTACTTTAGTACTACTTATGTAACACCATGGTTGTTTTTCATCAGGTACCCTCCAAGGTACACCTTTGTACCTTATCTACCCTTAATGCGTGTGTACTTGTATGGTATGCTCCCTGGCCTTTAGGGGTAAAGAAAGGTGCACCTTTGAGGTTACTGCCCAGTAAAGAGCTAAAATACAAAATTTTAGTACATTTTATATCTGACAGTGTTATCAAAAGAAAAAAAAAAAAGCTTATGAAATGTTTAAAACACATGACTTTCAAATATAATGTTAAGTAAGTATAATTACTGATTTTATTCTGTTAATAATTTAAAAGATCAGTTTAGTTTAGAGGTATCGGTATCGGTATTGATATCGACGATACTTGGCTTGAAAATATCGGTATCGGATCGAAAATAAAATACGAGGTATCGCCCATCCCTAGCTTTCATATTAATTCTTCGAAACAAGAAAAAACATATCATCCCAGCAAGCAATAGTCGTCATTTCAACGTCTAGTTTAACTATAGACCCGATATAGTCCGGCTATTTGTAACCCACTTCTAGACCAAATAATCTTGAATTTAGTTACATGTCATTTTTTGGCAAAATACTTGTGAGATATATGATATTTCATCATGTAAGCAAAGTCAACAGCGTTTACAAGGTGTTTGGTTTTATTTCTATATTTATATATATTTCTATATATATATATATATATATTTATAGTCTATTCTAGGGCTATGTTTAGACGTCTATTAAATTTTCACTGACAGCCCAATGACAACCTTATTTTAGCCTAGACGTCTGGGCTGTGTTTCAACGGCTAATATACGTTTTTTAGACCAAAAAATTGCTTGCTGGGATACTTTATCGTGTCTAAATGCTTGCTATTGTTACTATTGCTATTGCTACAGAGAGGCAAGCGAACACTGAAGTAAAAAGTCGTTACTAAGGAAATTACACACCGTCTAGTCTAAAAACGGGAGTATTGGTGTAAAGTATAGCAGCGAACGGCGCTACATTATACCCTTTATAATCAGTAGTTCAGTAACTGAGCGCAAGCGCTACAGTAAACGGATGCCGCGTTCTGTTTCTGTGGGATTCCACGCATTCCACGAGATGCAGTGTAGAGACGGCGTTAGGATGTGGCAGACCATTTTCTTTTGCAAGTTTTAGCTCATACATTTTTAATGCAATCTCGTTTTAACCAAACACCCCCCTAGAACAGCTCAGCATCCCCCTTTCAAAAATATTGCTTCCAGCGCCCCCCGATGCTCTCCGAAGACCCCCCTTTGAGAAACATTAGAATATAGGATTGTTTGTAATGCTATACTTTTGTTCAGTCTTGATTCCTCATCTCTTTCTCATTTATCTTTATTCGCTCATGTCTTCCAGCTCATCTGCCTGTTCCTGTCATTAACCAAGACTGTACATCATCATCATCATCATCATCAAACAAGAATTGTTCATTGCTGTGTTCATTGGTGAATGTGAGTGATGTGAGTCTCTCCTGGTACAAAGGAAACAGTTTATTGTCCAGCATCAGTGTGTCTGATCTCAGCATCAGTCTCTCTCTACCTCTGGAGGTGGAATATCAGGATAAAAACACCTATAGCTGTGTGATCAACAATCCCATCAGCAACCAGACCACACATCTGGACATCAGCAAACTCTGTCACACATGTGCAGGTACATCAGTGTTTATACATTTATTGAACTATGAAGTAATATAGTGCTAATATGTTATATGCTGGTTGTTGTAGATCAGGCTGACAGATTCATTCACATTAATGCTTTGTTTTGTCCATTTTAGATCAAGGCATATCCCGGTTTTACAAAGTGCTGATTTCTGCTGCTACTGGATCTCTGGTGATTTTAGCTGCAGCTGGAATATTCTGGATCTGCAGGAAAACAGACAAAGAAGGCAAGTATTACCTACTGCTGAAATATCTGTAAACATACATGATTTTAATTTGACTGGGGAATTGATTAAGTAGGAAACGTTTTAAAGAGATTGATAAATTGCTTAAGTGTGTGTGCAAGTCTGTGCATTCATTGGGCTCACAGAATAATGAGGAAATTTAAAATGTTGTAAAGAAAATGCAACAATAATGTAATTCTCAAAGTTTTGATGTTTTTACATGGTTGTCACTACTGTTGAAACAGTTCAGAGTGGTGAAGAAATCACTTACGCTGATCCAACATTCTACAAAAGAAAAGCACAGAAATCGGTAAGAAATGTTTATTTTGTGTATGGTGTGTGTGTATTATTTCAGCAGTTTGTTTGTGTATATGAGTTCAGATATGTGAGCTTCTGGTTACATCACACAACATCTAAATGTGTTTTCAATATTCCCCATAAATGGCCAAAAATATTCCTGATAACTATATGTGCATGTGTGTGTGTGTGTTTTTCAGAAAGCTCAAGAGGAGGAGGATGTGGTATATTCAGGAGTCACCATGAGACACTGATGCAGCTATGAGATACTGCCAGCTTTCTAGAACCCAAATAAAGGAGGTGGTTAACTGTATAAGTGCAGATATCTCATGTGAATATAATTACATATGCATATTTGTGACTCTTGACCACAAAATCAGTCATAAAAAGTATATATCAGCTACATGAATGCTGAAAGCCTTCCATTGATGTATGGTTTGTTAGGACAGGACAATATATGGCTGAGATACAACTATTTGAAAATCTGGAATCTGAGGGTGCAAAAAAAATCAAAATATTGAGAAAATCGCCTTTAAAGTTGTCCAACTGAAGTTCGTAGCAATGCATATTATTAATCAAAAATTAAGTTTTAATATATAGTAACTTTACAAAATATCTTCGTGGGACGTGATATTTAAGTATTACTTGGATACAACTATTACATGAAAAGACTGGATAAGGTTCACCCAATTGGACCAATAAAGGTTTCTAATTATTATTATTCTGACACTCTGTTGTTCTAGTTAACTCTTTGTATTTTACTCGTTCATCTATTTTGCGCAGGCCATTGTATGTGGACGTCATGATCACAAACTCACTGGTTTGATCATTAGTCAGAGGTTATGGTTAATGCTATTTAATAGGCTGTCTCTTGCTTGCCATTATTTAAATAGTAGTTCTGTTTAGTCCCCTACAGGTACCTCATCATGACTATTTTAATGAATATTTGCATTTATTTGTATATTGATCTACAAGTGTTTAGCCTGATCAAGTATCTGCATTGTGTTCAGCTGTTAAAATCATTGTTTGGTTCAGTCTGTGTTACTCTGCTTCCCACAAACTATAATTAAACTCCACAGACAGAGAGAGAGAGAAGAATTGTATGTGTACATACACTTTAACACTCAATGTGATTAATGCACTGCTAAAATAAATGCTGAAAAGCAGTCCTTCTCTGAAGTTGTGAGGAGCTAGAAGGGTCAAAAAGATGCAGTTACTTTAGCTTTTATGCATCTGAATCTGTGTGAGAAAAATGAAGTGTGAAAACCAGAACAGAAACAATGATGTTTTAACCAAGTCTAAACTATTGTCTTTGTTTTGTGCAAAAATTTGAGATTCATGGTGACTGATTCAGACTAAAGGTCAAACATACAAACAGACGGACAGTTGATGATCATGGGATATTAAATGCATTTTTATAAAGGGGGTTTTAAGATAAATCTACATGTCAGGATCTCTATGAAACTTTAAGTCATGAGAACTCTTTGATAGTGTAAAGACAGTATGTTACTCCTGAAGACCTTGCTGAAGCGCCAACTGATCAAACATTGAAAAAACATCATTTTCCACTAAGTGCCTTAAAAACAGGTATGTGGAAACTTTCTGGGGGCAAAAGGTATCCTTCTTTTAGGACCTTTCAAAGAAGACTATATATAACCAGTGGCTGCTCTTACACATGCGAAAACTTAATTTATAACTAACATTAACTCAGTAACTAACCAACACTGTCATGTTTGATCTCTGCTCCTCCACACTGCAGCAATCATGTTTCGTTTCATCAGAATTACATCAGTTAGATGTATTTCAGTAAGTTTATTACTAACTATAGCCACTAGATGGAGCTCGATGAGTGTAATTTATATTATAAGATCTGAATTGTTCATATTTACCACATTATGGACAATGAAATACCAGAATCTTTGCTTTGTTTACCAAAAGAAAAGCTCAGTTCAAATATACACCTCTATGTACATGTTTTTTACTGTGCAGAGCCAGTTCAACAACAGGCTGAATGACGATGATGAGAAAAAAAAAAAGAAATGATCATGTAAACAAAACAACAAAATAGAAGTTGCTTAACTATTTTTAATTAGAAAGAAGTTTTAAAGAAAAAAAGCTATTATTATGACTTACAATGTAATGCTTTAAGAACCGCAAATACTTTGACCTCCCGAGAGATGCACAATACACAGTGAATTAGTAAACAGGTCTTTGTTTCTGCTCTCACTCCGTAGAAAGGCTTAATAATATCTGTTTAAAACAACATTCAGTTGATCAGTCAGTCTAAATAGAAAAAAAGTCTAAACCTGTTCTTCTTTCCAGATGCATCCTGTTATTCAAACTGATTATATATAAATATAGGGCTGTCAGGCAATTAAACATTTTAATCTAATTAATTCCATAATGTTTTAATTAATCTAATTAAACACAAAATAAATTTGACCGTGAAAATACCCACAAAAGATTATTTAAAGCTATTTTTTTTTTGTGTGTGTGTGTGTGTTAAATGATAAAGTATCAAGTAGACATTAAAATTGTAGCTTTAGAAAGATAATATTTTATTTGATTCAACATAAAATTTATTACACATAAACATTTAGGCTGCAGTGGTATAACGTAAACTATGGAACATAAAGGCAGATAATTTGAGAAACATCTCAGTATTTGTTGGTCATACAATGAAAGTCATTGGTAACCTTTAGGGTCTTAATGAAAAGTCTATAACATGCTTTGGTTAAAATTTCTCAATGGTAGGGTAAAAAAAAAACACACCCCCTGTTTTTTTGCATGTCTCTTTAAATGCTAATGAGCTCTGCTTACCCAGGGGTGATGAGCCTACTGTTTATTTCAGCACACTCAGCCGTGGAACTGTGCTAGCACATTATTAGGAAAGGTGATATGAAAAAAAAAAAAAAAAAATAATAAAAAAACTCATAAAAGAACCTTATACTCACTTCTTTTGTAGGTGAAGTTGGATCACAAACAGATACATAGAACATAGACGCAGTTAGGCATTACCTTCAAAAACGAAAGTAATGTTAATCCTCTGTGTTTTCAGCGGCTCAGAGTTTTTGAGCTGCACATATAGCACTCTTAAATGCAATAATCATAATTTTCCTAAATAACTTTTCTTGTTGTCTTACCAACAATTTTATATGTAAATAGGTAGAATAAATGTATTGGCCTTACCTGTGTTATTTTCCACTTTGTTTTCCATTCTTCATGTTTTCCTTGGCTGCATTCATCAGTCTATAACATGCTTTTAGAGCAACCTAATTCATCTTCATGCAATGCATAGGGCCTAATTGTAGCCTATGTTCAATTATTTTATTAAAGAGTATCATGTTTTTGATGTTTATTCCTTGTGCATCAATAAAAAAAAGTTACACATGGCAGATTACTGATGAAGTAGAAAAAGATAAAAAAAAGTGAAATAAAAAAAAAAGTTATAGAGGTTTTAGTGTATGAAAATGCTTTAAAAATGCTATAAAGCATATTTTAGATTTGATATATATATATATATATATATATATATATATATATATATATATATATATTATACTATGCTGAACTCTAAACCTGCTAGAAAATAAAGCCATAAATCTAAAAAAAAGTTGTGTTCCTATTTATTTATTTATTTATTTATTTTCCAGGCATCTGTCAAATTTAAGATTTTGGGCTTTTTGGTTTTTCATAAAGTGCTTTTTTTTTTTCTTTTTTCAAATTAGTGGAAATAAAATATCCAAAAGACTCTTTGAAGTGTTTATTTTATAGGACTTTATGTATTTGTGTAAGCAGAAAAATCAACCGTATAAAATATATGATGACTTACATGTCTGGAAGTGGGATCAGCGCATTAACTGCCTTAAATTGTTTTAATCACATTATTTTTTTCATAAATAATTAATTAAGTTAACACCCAAGAAACGCATTTAAGTATTAATCTTCCTAAATACATGTGTACAGATTATTTTCTCACTGAGCAGGAGTCTTTGAGACAGTAAATTGTCTTACAATAATGCAAAAGAATACAACAACAAACAACATACATTATAGTTCACAGTGGGTTGTAAGACATTATTTTTTTGTAAAACAGAATGATTTGCACTGTATAGAAGTGAAAAATGCATACAGCATTTTTTTTTATTTATTTAAAGGAGCATTTAGATTGATAGAATGAATTAATAATCACATAAATAATATATATTCATGAATGCTGTTTACTCAAATCATTTTTTTGTAATATAATGTCTATAGTCATTCACGAGCACCTCAGTTTTCATGAGTATCTGATTAATCAGTGTCTGACGCTGATGTCTGCACCCTTTTCTTCTGTTGAAAATTTCTGGATCTGATGTCATAAACCAACACAGAAACAGTAGCCAAACCCATTAGTGCAGAGAGAGCCAATCGGATCACAGCTTCAGTAGAATCGCAACAGCAACAGTGTTCTGAGAGAAAAATGAGCCACTTAAAAAAATATATGAAATATGATTTAGTTTGTGGAATAATATAGTGCTGCTGGCATACCTGCACATGTATGACAGAGTTCGCTGATGTCCAGATGTGTGGTCTGGTTGCTGATGGGATTGTTGATCACACAGCTGTAGGTGTTTTTATCCTGATATTCCACCTCCAGAGGTAGAGAGAGACTGATGCTGAGATCAGACACACTGATGCTGGACAATAAACTGTTTCCTTTGTACCAGGAGAGACTCACATCACCCACATTCAAGACTGAACACAGCAATAAACAATTCTTGTTTGACGATGATGATGTACAGACTTGGGTAATGACAGGAACAGGCAGATGAGCTGGAAGCATAGCAAAAAGATAGCAAAAGTATAGCATTACAAACAATCTTAAAACTATCTCATATAAAAGAAGTGTACATGTTTAACAATAAGGAGAAAACAGTCACTGAAGAGCCAGAGATAAAATAGGAAACATGATGTGTGAATAAAGAATGGAAATTTTAAAGTTAAATTATACAGAATATTCTTATTATGCTTCATTTACAATCAAGCTGCAATTTAATATATCATGTACAGGAATATTAAAACCCTCATGCGGTCTACAGGGTCTGCCCGCAAATGACTTTTGATAAAATTTTAAAAAATGTTCCCTTTGTCGAAAAATGAAAATTTTTGTTTTTAAAAACAAAAAAAATACATTTTTTTTTTTTTTTAATATTATTTTGTTAAAAAATTAAATTTGTTGCGTGGGGTCTCTAGAAACCCCAAACACCATGAGTGTACAACCTAAAATGAAGATAAAAGAAAAATAAAAGAAAAAATCTGTCACAAAGTTATGCACAAATGCTGTGTAATTATCCTTAGCAAGACAAAAAAGAGGGATGTTATTCCCAGTTTTAAATTATTAAGATGCATATTTTTTTGAAGTCTAGATAAATTTGGCCATTGAGGAAACATCTATAGCATCAGACAGGGTAAATATTCTACTCACCATAGACAGTAAGATTGTATGTGTTGAGCGTTGTATATTTTTCAGTGCTGGCTATTTCATAAAGCCAGAGTCTGTGGTTGTGGTGTTTGTGATGGTCAGAGATCCAGTCTGATAATCCAGCTTCAGTCTGTCTCTGAGTCTCTCAGCAGCACTGGTATTATAAAACATGCTCCTATTTTCCTTCATGTAGATTTTAGCTATGGGAACACTGTTGTCTCCAAACTTCAACTGGATTGGATCATGTTGCAGTATTTCAGCAACATCAGTCCCTAGAGTGACAAGATCTCCCTCCATCACTGACACTGGCACTAACTTTGCTGCATCAACACAAAACACATCTGATGAACAAACAGAAATATTTTACTAGATTTATAAGATTATAAAATGTATCATTGTAAAACTACTCTTTACTTTTACTAATTTAAATGCATAATTCAATACTTCTCAATAAAATAAACCCTTTAATGTCAATGCAAGAGCAACACCAAACACACCTGATAAACAAACAGGAATATTCTCTTTAGTTTTGCCATTTGCCATGCCGCACAGAAATATCTGAGTAGGTTTAGTCTGATAAAACCTTTGTAATACTTTACCAAGCAGACACAATAAGAAGAAACAAAGGAAAATAAATGTATCAGACATTTTCTTCATATTTCAGAGTTTCAGATTTGCACAGTTTCACAATGCAAATGTTATAACAATCAGATCCTGACTGATTGGGCTGCAGGTCTGTAATGAAGTGGTTTAGTGAAACTGCAGTGAGTATGGTAAAATTGTCCAGTAGCCCCCTCCCAAACAGGCCGACATTTTTTACTTCATCAATAGGTTTAGGAACAGTTAATACTGACTGATGTCCCTGCCAACATTTTAATAATTTTACATAGCTTCATTCTCGAACAGAATTAGTCTGTTGTGTAATTTCTCTAGTTTCTTCATGTTGATAACATGATGTAGTTATCAATATATCAACATATATATATATATATGATTTTGAATTCATGACAGTTTAATAAACATGAAATCAAAAGTAGATGCGATCGCCTGTTTTTCTCCATACAAAAAAAAAAAAAAAAAATGATTTGGATACTGACTTAGGGAAGCCATTCAGTGTTGAATTTTTTTTTCAGTGGTTTTGATATACCCTAGGGAATCTGACACACTCAGTCAAGTTCAGGATCCATTTAATTGAAAGTCTACAAGCCTAGAGGTTCATTTTTGTTTTATGAATGGAAAATGTGTAAAATATAATTTTTTAGAAAGAGTCACATTCTCCGTTCTTTCTGTAGATCAAACTATGTAATTTTGAGAGGTCATATACATTCTGTGAAAGGAGGAGCTACTAGAGGAGTTTATTCACACTCACTGCTGAGTTTCACTAAACCACTTCACTACAGACTGACAGCTTAATTCTGCCCTCCATTTCAAAGTATCAGGACCCAATTATTATCACAGTCCTTTTGTGGAAAAAAAAAAAAAATGTTTATTATGATCTATTTGTGCTTGTGGAGTCTGGCTGGTGAGTATTTTATGTCTTCATGTTGATATTACCATTTGTCCAAAAAAAAAAAATATATATATATATATATATATATATATATATATAATATATTATTTGTTATTCCATGATTATTTTTGCCTTATTATTTTCCAGCTGCATCAGACCAATATACTCAGTTTTTTTGTTGATACTGTTGTCCCCTTCAATGAGTATTGCAATGTATTCCAGAAGGAAGAATTGTTTTGTAATTACAATTTTTAAATAGTTTCAAATTGACTGTTGGAAGATGTTTTATTAAATAAATATTTCTGTTTGTTCATCAGGTGTGTTTGGTGTTGATGCAGCAAAGTTAGTGCCAGTGTCAGTGATGGAGGGAGATCTTGTCACTCTAGGGACTGATGTTGCTGAAATACTGCAACATGATCCAATCCAGTTGAAGTTTGGAGACAACAGCGTTCTCATAGCTAAAATCTACATGAAGGAAACTAGGAGCATGTTTTATAATACCAGTGCTGCTGAGAGACTCAGAAACAGACTGAAGCTGGATTATCAGACTGGATCTCTGACCATCACAAACACCAGAATCACAGACTCTGGACTTTATAAAATAGTCAGCACTGAAAAATATACAACGCTCAACACATACAATCTTACTGTCTATGGTTAGTTAAAGCTCATTTTCACACTCTAACATTTAATTTTACTACTAAAATGTTCACAAAACATACTAAGTGCTCTGCACAAATTTCTACATTTGTTCTTTTAAAATTTGTTATATATAAAATGTCTAACAGTACATATACATCATCACACAAGAATTCTGTCATTTTTGTCTCTTGTCATGACCATTTTGTACATTTTTCCCCAATACTTTTTTATGTAATCATTTTAACTTAATAATGAGTATTTTATTCCCTATTACACATGAATTCTTTATAAATGTTGAGAAAGGAAAAAACATCTTTCTTACTGTTAATTATTTATGCTGTTCCAGCTCATCTGCCTGTTCCTGTCATCAGCAGTTACTCATCACAAAATTCATCATCATCAGGATCATCAGCATCCAAATGTGTGTTTCTGTGTTCAGTGTTGAATGTGAGTGATGTGAGTCTCTCCTGGTTCAAAGGAAACAGTTTATTGTCCAGCATCAGTGTTTCTGATCTCAACAGAAGTGTTTCTTTACATCTGGAGTGTCTGGATGATTCCTATAGCTGTGTGGTGAACAATCCCATCAGCAACCAGACGCAACATCTCAACAGCACTGAACTGTGTCAGACATGTTCAGGTATGTCTGTGATAACATTTTGTTTATGTACACAATATACATTCACTCATACTAATGTCTAATGTCTCCTTCACATCTTCCAGATGACTCTATATCTCAGATTGTATTGATCTCTGCTGGTACTGCTGGTGCTGGTTCTCTGTTGATCGTAGTTGCTGTCGGGATCTTCTGCATCTGCAGGAATCGCAGAAGACCAGACAAAAAAGGCAAGCATTGCCTATTTTCACCTACTGTGTATGTGTAAAATGTAAAACAATGCTTAAACATCAGTTCATTGAGTATTTTGTTTGTTTGTATTTTATTACAGTTCAGACCCATGATAGAGAGATCACTTATGCTGATCCAACATTTTACAAAAAACATAAATCGGTAAGAGAATATATTTTTGTCTATGATGTTTCTACATTATTTTAGCAGTGAGTCCAGTTTAGGTGTGTTTAATTATTTACAAACATGAGCACCACAACAAAATTTATAAAAGCAGCAGATGTATTTTAGTGTCTTTTTGTTTTCTGCTTTAATGCTTTTATATTGTAGGGTTTCACAAAACCATCATTTAAAGGCATCACAATATTGTCACATCACAAACTCTTGTATGTCATTAAAGACATTTTTATCCCCCCAAAATATTAAATTATAGGCAATTTAAAATGACTTAAACAAACAAAAAGAGAAATACTGAAATACTCCCTCCATCTCATGCCAATTTATAACTATACTATGTTTTGGTGAAAAGGTGGCTAATTTATATATTTGTACAATTATATGTGTTTGTACAATCTGCTTGCACATCAGTAATGGGACTTCCATGCTTACATTTTTCTAATAATGGCAATTTTTTTTGTACAATTTAAACCATACAAATTCATGTGAAATCACCACATCGTCACATAGTTACATTTTCCTGTGAGATCAGACTGTCTATTTTTCAAAGTACTTGGAACCTGGTTTGAAGAAAAATGCAGATTTCTGCTGATATGAGTGTGTACTGTGAAAAAATGCCATAAGGGTGGACTGGGACAAAATGTTAGGCCAGGAATTCTCACACTTATCCAGGCCATCTCATACACCCACAACAAATTATGAAAGCACAAACAACAATATTTTTTGTATGGCCATCATCATCATCAGCACATAAAAAAAAGTTTAAAGCTCTATGCTGCGACCATGCAAAAAATTTAAAAACTTCCATTTTCCACATAACTCTCATGTGAATGTTTACCTTTTTTTTTTTTTTTGCTAATTCTCTTGTACCTGTCACCTTTTCATCAACACATCTCCACCTCACTGTAATTTGTTTGCACATAGTATTACCTTATGTTAGAAAAAATGAAGTATTACATTTGTTTTTATTTTATCTTGCCCAAATGTCAAAATTAGTGCAACAATAGCTACATCTTGAATATATTTTTTATAGAAAGATCTTAAAACTGAACATGTTTTTGCATTATCATGTTTTGTCCTAAGGAGAATTAATCATGGTTAGGCCTATGGTAGAAGTACACTAACCATGTTTTTTTGGTTGATTGATTACCATTTGTATAGCCAGAGTTTTGCTGTTAATATCATGGTGAACTAACTATATAGTGTAGCAAAACCAGTGTTACTTTGTGCTTACCATTGTTTAGTAACCATGGTTTTTGGTTTTATTTTTAGTAAAACCAGATTAATTTTCGTAAGAGTTGTGTTGTCTGTCTCAGCTTTCACGAAATCTAAATAATTCAAAATAATCACAAATTCAAAATAATCAGTTTATTACATTCGGCAGGCAACAAAACAACAACAAATTGTAAGGCAGCGGGCCAACTGGCTGGCAGGCCACAGGGAATTTTCCCGGTGCTCCCGATGACCAGTCCGCCCCTGCTTAAGACTGGTCTATTTGTAGATCAACAAATAAAAAAAGGAAAATGCTTTTATTTAAAAATGCTTTTTTTTTTTTGCCCATATTTAAGAAAAAAAAAACATTTAATAAAAAGAAATATAGACTTACGTTTTAGAGTGTTCTTGGAAAGAAGAAGATGTAAATAACTTGATAAATAAGTCAGTGAATGTGTGTTTGCATTTTCTTTCAGAGTGCTACAGAGCAGGATGCTGTGGTGTATGCAGGAATCTCAAGACGCTGATGAACTTCTGAAAGTTTGATTATAGTTTTGGATTACTAACATTCTACATTCCGTAAAAATAAATAAATAAATAAAGTTAACATCTAGCTTATGTAAGACTACAACTCCAGGCCTCAGGGCCCACTGCTCTGCACATTTTGTATGTTTCTGAATCTGACACACTTCAGTTCATAGATCTTTCTCCTAATGAGCTGATGATCTGAATAAGATGCATTAAATGAGGGAGACATACAAAATGTGCAGAGCAGTGGGCCTCAAGGACTGGAGTTGAGAACCACTGATCTTTCAGCATCAATTTTTAAATCATTAATGAAAAAGCTCCTTTGTCAAATTAACAAAAAAAAAAAAAAAATTGAAATATATTTTATCCCATATTTTTTTCATTATTTTTTCATATGCTTATGATTAAAATGATGTATAAAAAATGATATAACAAATAACAGTTTTTAGTATCAAGCAGCATAATAATTTAGTATCAAGCATTGCAGTTTCTGCAATGTTAAAAAAGAAAAAAAGAAAAAGAAAAAGGGAAACAGATAAGGTTCAGAATATATTTTATCATATATTTTTTCATTATTTCTTCATATGCTTATGATTAAAATGATGTATATACAAAATATATAAATAAACAAAAATCAATCAATCAATCAATCAACCAGTACATACATACATACATACATACATACATAAACCTGGCTAAGGAATGTCTTGAATAAATGATGATCTGCCCCTGTGGCTATTTAAGTATCACTGTTGTTTCAAAATTTACTTTTATTTGTGTTTTGGCACATTTAAAGTGTCTGTGAGTTTACACAGTTTAATGTGGTAATAAAACAAGGTCAGGTCGTCAAACATTATAACATTATCCCATTTAAAAATGTGATATTAATATAATTAATGGCTTTTGAGCAGTGTTTTTGTCTCATTTATGCTTGTAATCATTTCATTAATTTGTCCGTCCAATGTGTCTCTGCTCCATCTAGTGGATAAACATGTTATTTCATTAACAGCTCCTCTGTCACATATTAAATTCAGTAACATCGTTTTTTAAAAAGCTGATATGCTTCTGTATTTCATGCATATTTTTAAGTTGTTTAATCTGTTTCTGAACAATGTTAAATAAACATTTGTATAGATTCTTTCAATGTATGATTTAGGCCTCTTTCTTGTCCTCTGGAAAACAAACATCACAATATGCATTTGTGCCATCATTCATCTCTTTATTCATAAATACTGAAATCAAATATAAAATCTATTTAAACCTATTGAAATCTCATGTATAGAAAGTGTTACAAATTGTTGCAGAATATTGTGTCTTCACACGGGGCACTGGGCGGTCCGACCCCGGATGCGCTTGTTCCTGGTGCCCCCCGCAGCGTTGGTCTGGTTTCACACTCAACTTCGTGCTATTATGTTCAGCGGAGCAAATATCACTTGGGCTTATTATATGTGTCGCATTTTGACTGCATTCCGCCGCCTGCAAACAGACTTGAGCATACGACTTCATTTGCCGCTCTCAGCGCACGAATACACTGCATTTTAAGAAAAATCATCAACAGTATTACATGTGTTTTATTGAAGTAAACACATTGCAATAGTCTAAACTTGTCTAAACAGTGTAAACTTGCACTGTTTGTTTGTTTATATGCATCAATCGGAGTGTATACAGTCAGAGATGTTGAGGCAGGTGCGATTCTTCGGTGCTGCGTGCGCCTTATGGATTTAAAAACCTAAAGTAACGTAAGGTAAATAAGTATAGAATTGGTCTGTTTACTTAAGTGCATCAACCGAAGTGTAAACAGTAAGAGGCAGCTGCCACAAAACCTGCCATAACATACCTTGTTTTATTCCTTGCTGCCTTAACTTAATGCTTTATTCCTCCCTTTAAATCAATAATGGCGCAGCACCGAAGCGTCGCGCCTGCCTCAACATTTCTCACTGTTTACAGTCCGATTGATGCATATAAACCAACAGACAGTGCAATTCTACATTTATTTACATATTTGCCACTTTAACTTATGCTTTATTTCTCCCTTTAAATCCATAATGGCTTGCGCAGCACCGAAGCGTCGCGCCTGCCTGTAATGTAAGCAAACAGACCTTGCAATTCTACACTTATTTGCCACATTATCTCATGTTTAATCCATCATAGAACACACAGCGCCTAAGCGTCGTGCCACCTGTTTGCTATAGCAGTGACGGGTCGCGAGGCAAGCGCATTCAGTGGTGGCAGATCGAGTGGCAGGCGCAAATAGCGGTGGCAGGTCGAGTGGCAGCTGCCCCTGCCACGCAAAGATTTTACTCTCTCTCTTAGAGGAAATGCAGCAAAATCACACAACAGTGTTCAACGCGGTTCATTTCAGTTTTTGCACTTCAAAAAATCATATCAAATTCATTATTACTTTTGATTCTTTATAATTATTTGTGTAATTTACAAAAAATCTGATATAAAATTGTTTATACAGTCAGTTTATTCTCTCTCTCTCTCTCTCTCTCTCTCTCTCTCTCTCTCTCTCTCTCTCTCGCCAGCGTTGCCGGATCCTGCAGTTGTTACTTTGTGTTTTGGAGATGTTGTGCTTTGGCATACGCATTAATCCTATTTTGGTTTAGTAGTATTACGTTTTTTTGTTCGTTTTTATTTTAGGCAAATTAACACTTCTAACTTCTAATAGTCGTTTCAACTTGTTATCTTATAAACTTTTAAGTGTGTAAATTTTATTTTATATTATACCAATTTAAAAAAAAAAAAAACATTTGTCTTGACTTTGATCATTTTATTTTATTATATTTTTTTGTTTAACACGTCGTACCCAAATTAAATATTAACGAGTACATCTAAAATGAATTAAAAACATTTAAAACAAATGCTCAATAGGACCAAGCCTGTGTATTGCACACTTATAACTTTATAACTTAGCTCCTGGCTAAACTCGACAACCCCATGTTATAGAATTTAATATGTGATAGAGGAGCTGCTAGTGAAATAACATATTTATCCACTAGGTGGATCTCCAGCAGATTCATCTGTAATAGCAGAGACACACTGGACTGACACAAATACTAAAATTAATACAAACATAAATGAGACAAAAACACTGCTCAAAAGCCATGAATTATATTAAAATCACATTTTTAACTAGAATAATTTTATAATGTTTGACCTTCTGACGTTGTTTTATTACCACACTAAACTTTCTAAACTCACATAAAGTTGTGACAAAATACAAATAAAAGTATGTTTAATATATTTAATGTTAGATAAAAAAATAATAATATTATTTAGTGTATTTTGTAAATTTGCATAAGCGTCCAGATGCAAAACCCCCTAAAAGCTATCTTGGTAAAAAATGAGATAATGATACTGAGTTAATGCTCTCGACACATATTATACATCCATTAAATACTTTTACTTCAAACTCGCTAAAATACCAGCCTCGTAGGTTTCAATGTAAGTACCGGTAATTCTGATTGGGCTGAGGCTGGAATTTTAGCGAGTTTGAAGAAAAAATATTTGATGGATGCATAATATGTGTCGAGAGCATTCACTCAGTATCATTATCTCATTTTTGACCGAGGTGGCTTTTAGCTGGTTTTGCATCTGAACTTTTCATATATATTAAAAGGTAACAAACATTAATCCTATCATGGCTGCGGATGTGTTTTAGCTGAAAACACACTGTTAATCAGTTCTAAGAAGATGTTGACCACTGTAGTGCAAAAAGTGCAAAAAAAAAAAAGAGAGGCTGAGAAAAAAAAAGAAAAAAACTGACCACAGTTGCTCCTTTGCAAACATATATGTGTGAACATGAGTCAGTTCTTCAGTTATATTACACTCTGCACTAGTTTGATCTTTATCTGTCATCACAACTATTTTAACACGTTTGACGTGCATGTCAGTTTAACCCCATGATGCACAGATGTTTGGCCTGTTTCAGCATGTCCATTGTCCTGCAGCTTGTAAAACTGTTGTTTTGTATAGTTCGGCTTTGGTTCAATGGGTTTCCACTCTCCACAAACCACAATGAAAGTCCACAGACCGACTAAACCACCAACACAAAATCACCACATGAAACAATTTTCAGCAAGAGATCTGAATCCAAACGTTTCACATGAACAAAACATGCATTCTGTGCAAATACAGAAGCAAGATATTTGTTCTTCAGCCTCATTATTGTGATCTGATACAAAAGAACATTAGGTTTTCAAACACCAACACAACATGCTTTTGATCTGCTGTCATTCAATTCTGGCCTTCTATTCTTTAAAATAAAGGTGCATAAAATAACCATTTTAGGTTCCACAAAGAATCATTCAGTCAAAGGTTCTTTAAAGAACCGTCTCTTTCTTACCTTTTTATAATCTGAAGAACCTTCTTTCACCACAAAGAACCGTTTGTAGAAACAGAAAGATTCTTCAGATTTTAAAGGCTCTTTATGGAACCTTTTAGACAAAAAAAAAGGTTCTTCTATGGCATCGTGAAGCACTTTTATTTTTAAGTGTACTTGTTGATTTGATTTTACATTTACACTGATGCATTTAGCAGATACTTTTTTTTTTCGAAGTGACTTATATCTTACATCAACTGTAGTCTTGAAGACTAAATCTTACTCGCATGTTAAGATTGCAAATAAACTGCATCCCAAAATACAATATCATACAGGCCATCATTCTGTTATACTTTCAATTGTTAATTTAGCACACATTTTAACTACAGACACTACTAGGCCTTTAATTGCAAAAAATATTTTTTTATTTAAATAAAATTTAAATAAATAAATATCAGTTACTTAAATACAACAACTACATGAAAAGAATGATCAAAAGAGAGAAAACTTTAAGTGAATAAACATTCAAACCTTAAAAATGAATTTTAAAAGGTGACAATCATTAACCTCATCATGTCTGCGAGTGACTCTGCTGAAAACAAAGATGGAAGATGTTGACCACTGGAGTGAAGAAAAGACGTAAGTGTGAAATGAGAAGCTGAGAAGACAAAACTCAACACAGTCACACGATCACAAAAATAAATGTGTGAACATTAGTCATTTCTTCACTCTGCTCTGGGTTGATCTTTATCTCTCATCAGAATATTTTAGCACATTTTTCATACATGTCTGTTGAACCTCTCAATCCACAGATGTTTAGTCTGATCAAGTATCTCCATGGTGTTCAGCTGTTAAAATCATTGTTTGGTCCAATTTGTTTTCTGCTTCCCACAAAACAAAATTAAAATTAAACAGACCAACTAAACCACCGACATCAGCTGCATCAGTCACTGAATCACCACATGAAAGAGTCTTGCTCCTTCAGCAAGAGATGAGTTCAATACAACAATCTGAATGATTCACATCAACAAAACATGTATTTTGTGTGAATATAGTAGCAATTGAGCAGATGAGAGAGAAGAACTGCAAGTGTAGAGACACTTTAACCTTTAAACAATGAGCTTTTAAAGAGCTTCTGCTGATATAAATGCTGATAAACAGTGATTTAAAAAACTGAAGCTCTCAAGAGCCAAAAAGATCCTGATACTTCTGCTTTTATACATGTGAATGTGTGTGAGAGAGATGGAGTGTGAAAATCAGTGAAGAAACTGACCAGTGCTTTGGAAATTTTGTTTTTAATACTAAACAATAGCATTCAGATCTGCTTTATATAACATAATCAATTCATGTCATATATCACACATTTAAAAATGACAGAGCAGTAGAGCACACAGATAATGAGGCCTTGGACAGGATCTACAAATAAAATGAATTCTGATGACTCAGTATGACTTACTTCTTCAGGATTATTTTTTTGAACAATTTTCAGCCATTTACGACTGATTTTTAACAGTTTATTGTAAATCTGAATGTCACTGTGTGAATAATTTAGGCCGAAGGTGTGAAAGAAAAATTCATTTTACTCATCTATGTGCATATGGAATATTGTGTAAGGGTCTGTTTTATTTAAACCTGTGTATTAGGGCCCTAAATATAAAGATTTGAATCTTGGGAGTATGACGTAGCTGAATGTATTTATCTGACTCTTACTATGTGTGGAAAGTTACCAGTTAGGAGATGTAACCTTGAAGGCTAGGGAAGAGATATAAATTGGAGTGAGCCCTCCCTTCTGGGTCACACTCTGCAGTAACCTGTGTTTCTGTATGACTGTCTGACCTTCTTTGGAAAGAATAAATTATAAAACTTTGTCTCGGTTTTATGTCGGTTTTATTTTGCCACAACAAATTGGTGTCAGAAGTGGGATTCCTTGTATGTGCCTTTTGGACCCGAGAGCGGACGGTGATTGATCATCCTGGACTTAGAAGTCACAGCCCTACCCCGACTAGTTTGAGGGACGAGGGGCCGCCCGCTAGGGCCCAGGAGGGACACCACTGGAATCAGCAAACAAAACCCAGGTGGCATCAGAACTAAGAGACAGATCAAGATATTCTAATAGAATTTGATTTTGAAATTGGAATTGGTATTATTAGAATTGGGCTTAATAAAAAAAGTGGGCAAAGTCCATATAGTGGCTGGTCCGGATTCTGTGGGCAGCGTGATTAGCCTAGCCGACTTGGGGATATAGGTCGGATCTGTTGGAGACGTCTGACAGATAGAGTATAGGTGCCGACGGGAGCCCAAGGGTGAAAAGAAAGCCATTATGGGGAAATCCCAGAGCAAACTCGTTAAATATGATACACCAGTATTTCGTGAAATGAGAAAATTATATGGCCAAAAATGCATGCAAGATATGGATAAGTTGGTTAAATATCATAATTTTCCAAAAAAAGGTACCTTGAGTGCTACAAGATTGAGGGTAGTAAAGGAGTCAATTGAGGAACAGAATGGGTGCTGCACGATGCATGTGTGTGAGAAATGTGAGCAGACAGTGGATTGTTGGATAAGAGAGGCTGATAAGAGGGAAAGAAAGGCGATGCAGAAAGAACTGGCACATAAAAAAGAGACCAAGGGTGAAAAGGAAGCCATTATGGGGAAATCCCAGAGCAAACTCGTTAAATATGATACACCAGTATTTCGTGAAATGAGAAAATTATATGGCCAAAAATGCATGCAAGATATGGATAAGTTGGTTAAATATCATAATTTTCCAAAAAAAGGTACCTTGAGTGCTACAAGATTGAGGGTAGTAAAGAAGTCAGTTGAGGAACAGAATTGGTGCTGCGCGAGCCATGTGTGTGAGAAATGTGAGCAGACAGTGGATTGTTGGATAAGAGAGGCTGATAAGAGGGAAAGAAAGGCGATGCAGAAACAACCGGCGCATAAAAAAAGGAAGAATGTGAGGAAAAAGTAACTGCAACACATAGATCCACTAACCCTTTTGATGTGTTTATTTTCCCACATGTACCGCCATATCATCACTATCCTGTGGCTGAGCTGCAAGCCCTAAAAGTGGACCCTGATCTCGACTGCTCTCCACCAAGAAGACAGACAGTACCACCAGCAAGACCATCAGCACTGCCAGCGAGACCGGCAGTCCCATCAGCAATACCGACAGCACCGCATCCACAGGCGGCAGCAGCTGGAGGGCAAGAGGAAGAAGAAGACCCCGAAATGATTCCCGAAACCCCCAACGAAGAGGAAAGAACTCACAGACTTCCCCCATCAAAGAAAAGAAAGACAAGAAACACCGTAAAGGAAGAAACCAACACGAACTATTGTGCAGCTGTTGCGGAGCTGGCTGAGGCTATAAAAGTAGCTTTTCCAGCATGTGTGGACACATCAAAGTTTGGCAATTGCTGCCAGACCAGAGAGGAGTCTGTTCAAGACTATTATCACAGACTGTACGAGACCTTCAACAAGCATGCTCTGCACGCTGAAGAACAACAAGCGAAAAAGAAAGAAAGAGCAAGGGCCAAGACTGACAAAGTCTTACAGCTAGCATTAGTGCAGGCTGTGTCAAGAACGGGAGGCTATTCGACCCCCCGAAACCAACAGATGAGGGGGGAAAGAGGGAAAGGACGGGGCGGAAGACCCTAAAGCTGGACTGAAAGAAACCCAAAGCAACGGGGTTGTGTGATCTGTGGGACTGATGATCATCTGACCAGAGAATGCAGCAAATGCAGATTGTGCAAGAAGGATGGACACTGGAGCCGAGAATGTCCAGAGCATCAGCACAATCAAGAAGCAGACTGAAGCAAGAAAGACGGAGAGCAGGGGGGAGGGGTCCCGGGTGAGCAGCCGACAGCTATAGCGCAGGGAAGTGAACATCTTTTAATATCACACACACACACATACACTGATGTAAACACTGCTCTCTGCAATGAAGAAAATGCTTGCTTTTCTTTGTGTGTTTCTAAACTGAGTGATGAAAACACTGCTCTTTGCAATGAAGAAAAAGCTTGCTTTGGTTTAAGTGTTTCTGATTTAAACAATGAAGTTTTTGATAACTGTACAATGATGTTTGAAAGTGAGGGGTTTCTAAAAAATGCCAAAATACCCCATGTTAGTGGAGGGAGTGTTATTTGAATTTTTAGCAGATTCTGGGGCAACCAGATCTTGTTTACGACCATGTGACCTGCCATGTCAACCGGTACTGACTTACGTAACTAACGTAAATGAGTCCACTTCTGCATCAGGTCATAAAATTTTGGAAAAATTCACAGTGCCTTTGAATTGTGAAACCGAGGGAGGCTGGGTGTTAAAACATGCATTCACTTATGCACCGTCATGCCCTGTACCCATCATGAGTCGAGATTTATTATGTAAACTAAATTTAGTGCTCGTCGCAGACTCCTGGGGTGTCAGAGTGACAGAACAATTGTGCCGTCTGCGAGCTGAGCATCAGAGGGTTTATGATTGGCGCATTAAAAAACAATGATTGGGCTCAGAAGATGTGTGAACTGGCTAAAGATTGAACAAAGCCGTTTAACACACAAATCATGATGCCTGACAATTTACATTGCACGTCACATGTCGTACCAGAAAAAAAATGAACAATATGAGAAAGATTGGTTTAGAGAAGAAAAAGAGTGAAACTTTGAGCTGTGATCAAATGTTTTGGAAAGAAAGTGTATGTGCGGTTTCAGTCAGCCTGACAGAAAAACAGTTTCCGTTTTGTCTTGCGGCAGGAGAGTCTGTGCCTCACTTATCTGTTTCCAAGGCCAGAGATCAGTCATGGGGTGAAGTAGGGAGATTTGTGAAGAAATCTGTTCATGCAACAGACTGGTGTGAGATAGGTGGGGGTATGAAACACAGTAAGAGTGTCAGACTGCAAGTATGACATTAAAGTAGAAAGAATTGTGACCCTTATTAATAAAAGCACAAAAGAAAATCATTGCATGGCAAATATCTGCGCCTCAGACATACACCCTGCTTTGGCAGAGGTGCCTCCTAAATTGTGGGCAAAACACAAATATGATGTGGGTTTGATCAAGGGATGTGAACCGGTTGTAATCACTCTAAAATCTGATTACAGGCCGTGTCAACAGTAGTATCCTCTGAAGCAGAGGCAATACTGGGTATAAAACCAGTATTAACCAGTACTTTTGAAAGAGGGTATAATAGTGCCATGTAATGATTCTCCAGTGCGCACTCCAATATTTAATGTGAAAATGATAAGAGATAAGGGCCAACCTACAGAATGGCTTTTTGTCAAAGAATTACAAGCAGTGAATGCAGCTGTCAGACAAAGGGCTCCCTCAGTGCCAAATCCATACACAATCTTGTCACAAATTCAGCAAGATGCAACATTCTTTTCAGTGGTAGATTTGGCTAATGCATTTTTAGCATGCCACTGGACAAAAAAAACACCCCCTACAATAGATAAAGTGCTTCAAAGAAGCCTAGAACCTTTGACCCTGACAGCTGGAACTGCTTTGCTATAATATGTTAAAGGTTTATTAGTTTCTTATTAGTAGAGATGAATACATGTGGCTGACACTGTCTCTCTCCTAAAGCATTTGGCTCGGGAGGGCCACAAGGTCAGCCTGCCAAAACTACAGTCTGTAAAACAACAAGTAACATTTTTGTGTCATGTCATAACACCCAACAGCAAGTCCCTATCTGACAAAAGAGTGCAGGCCATAAAAGATTTACCGAAACCAATCACAAAGAAATAAATGTTGTCATTTTTGGGAATGTGTTCATATTGCAGGACATTTATTCCCAATTATGCGATTCTCGAGCAGCCTCTGAGAGCCCTGACAACAGGGAAGGGGTTGAAGTCATGTGACAAAATTGAGTGGACAGACGAGGCGGCCGAGGCATTCGTGAACATGAAAGTTCAACTGTCTCTGGTGCCGACTTTGAGCCTTTTGTTCAGATGGTGGATGAGAAAAATGGGTTTATGACTTCTGTTCTCTTGCAGCATCATGGGGACAGACTGTGACCTGTAACCTATTTTTCAAGCAAGTTAGATCCAGTAGCAGCAGGTCTGCCACGGTGTTTGAGGGCAGTGGCGTCTGCTGAGAAGGCCGTAATGGCATCTAGAGAATTCATAGGGTACTCTGACCTGACATTGATGGTGCCACACGCAGTGTCCATGATTCTGCAAGAACATTAAACAAAACAAACATCGCACATATCGACGGCTCGTTGGTTACGACACCATACTATCTTGCTTGATATGCCGAATATAACCGTTTAAGGCTTGTACAACCTGGAATCCTGCCACCCTCCTTCCGATGGAGGAGGATGGGGAGGAACATCACTGTTGTTTGACCGCACTTGATCAAGTGTGTACGCCACGTCCAGATCTTTTGGACACACCACTTGAAAACTGCGAAAACGTCCTCTTTGTGGATGGTTCCGCGGTCAGAGATCCACAAACAGGTCAAAATAAAGTGGGCTATGCTGTAACGACAGAATTTTTTTAAAATTTGAAATAGTGACCTCTGGCTCATTGCCATCAAATTATTCAGCACAAGCAGCAGAGCTTGTGGCTTTAACAGAGGCCTGCAAACTCATGACAAACAACTGCATCACCATTTACACTGACTCATGATATGTTTTTGGAGTTTTGCATGATTTTGGAGCACTGTGGAAACACAGAACATTTTTTAAGTCAGATGGGCGCCCAATACTCCATGCTCCTCTTGTGGCAGCTTTATTAGAGGCCATTTTGCTGCCAGACAAGATAGCCATTTGTATATGTGCAACACACATGAATAACAAAGATTCTGTATCTACAGGAAACGCCAGAGCAGACGTGGCAGCGAAGGCCGCGGCAGTTAAACAGACAAAAGAAACAGAGTGTACCATGTTATCTGAAAATAACATTGATGTTTCTTCTTACTTACAGAGCATGCAGACTTTTTCTTTAGGAGCAGAGAAAGACCAGGGGAAGCAATCAGGATGTGCACTGATCAATGGTGTTTGGATGAGCTGTGATGGCAACCCTTGTTTACCCCGACACTTCTTTGCTCATTATGCTAAGACGACGCATGGGTTAGACCATGCATCGAAAGGGGGAATGGTTGTACAAATTAAAAGAACTATGATTTACAAAGGGGTTCACAACATTTGCAGATTTTTTTTTGTAAAAGATGTGTTACTTGTAACCCTCACAATGTGGAAAAAGTGACAAAAATGTCCCAAGCAGCAGCAGTAGCAAAGGCTCTGTTGACTGACATTCAGCTCAGGTGGAGCGATAAAATGATAAAATGCTATAAGAAAAAAAAAAATAATTGGCCTAGTGTCGTGAAGAAATTGGATTGACATGCGTCAAGGCGCTCTCAGTTGTTCTCATGGACATGAGAATGAGAAAGAGATCCAGGGTAAACCTGAGCCCATTTGAAGTTCTCTTTGATAGACCACCATTTATGGGAATGAAAGGGGGCAAACAACAGCTGCCATCAACAGAATTGAGTGAGCATGACATGTTGAGTTACTGCAAGGAAATGTCTTCTCTGTTGTCTAATGTCTGTGTGCAGGTGACTTGCATGATATTAAACCTGGTGACTTCGTGGTGGTATAAGACCTGAGGAGAAAGAGCTGGAAAGCAAAAAGGTGGCTGGGGCTGTTAAAGGTGCTTCTGATCACCCACACGGCTGTGAAAGAAAGAATCATGTGGATTCATGCTAACCACTGCAGAAAAGTCCCATCTACACCACAGGAGGAGGAGCAGATGGTGTAAAGAGATTTGAGGCACATGTCAACAAATGCCAGAGTCTGGTTTAAATGGTTTAAATACAAAGTGCTTTTACTCATATGAAAATGGCCGTAAAAGAGCCGGAACAAGCAAACAATTAATGGTTTAAATGGTTAGCGAATTTGTGGGGAGATTGGGGATATGGGCTGTGTAATAGTGTGTTACCAGTTTTGGCAGGAGGATTGTTACTAGGCCTTCCATGTATTTTTCAGCTTGTATCCAGCTCAGTACAGAGACTGGTGAAAACTAGTACATCCCATTAAATGGTTAAATTTGATCTACATCTTAATAACATGTTTTTGAACATGGGTGAAGATGAGCTAACGATAGTAGAAGTTACAGTGAAATGCGTTAAATGACTTAATGAGACAATAATTGGTATTGAAAGTTTGGGGCATTTAGTTTTGATGATAAGCCTATGATAATGATAATCTATATCTATATATATAAATATATAATCACTTTTGCTTGCAGAAAATTAGGGCCTGTACCCACAAAACAACATTAGCATGTTTTCTCTTATTTCACAAATTTAAGAGGGTGATCAATTATATGAAAATCAGAAATGAAGAGTATAAATGTGATGTGATGACTGTGATGTTTAAATCTCAAATTTGCTTTGAGATTTAAAATTGTAAGTAATATTCGTGTTTGATGTCTGTGTAGTGACTGAGGGTCTGACCCATGTCAGGAATGCAAGTGCTTATTCGTTTAGCCCGGCTCACAGATAGCGAATGTGGTGATTTAGGATTATTCTAACCATTATTAGTAATCAAACATTTTAAATGAATAGAGTGAGTAGTAATGAATTTAGTGAGTAGTTATCAATGAATGATAAAAAGGGGGAAATTGTGAAAGAAAAATTCATTTTACTCATCTATGTGCTTATGGAATATTGTGTAAGGGTCTGTTTTATTTAAACCTGCTATAAGAATGACAAAAGAGAAGTGTATTAGGGCCCTAAATATAAAGATTTGAATCTTGGGAGTATGACGTAGCAGAATGTATTTGTCTGACTCTTATTATGTGTGGAAAGTTACCAGTTAGGAGATGTAACCTTGAAGACTAGGGAAGAGATATAAATTGGAGTGAGCCCTCCCTTCTGGGTCGCACTCTGCAGTAACCTGTGTTTCTGTATGACTGTCTGACCTTCTTTGGAAAGAATAAATATCTAAAAGACATTTGATTGACTTTGTCTCTTACTTTGGTGAGAATTTTATTTTGCCACAACAAAGGTCAAAGGTCAAACATCACACCCAGAGAGCTGATTATTATGGGATATGAAATAAATTATTATCAGAGTTTTTTTTTGACCAATCTACATGTCAGAATCCTTTATAACCTTCAGATTCAGTCATTTTAACTCAGTTTAATGGTGTACAGATGGTACATCTCTCCTAAATACCCTGCTGGAGCGCCTTGTGGCCGAATATGGAAAAAACATTTATTTTACAGTCATAGGCCTTAAAAACTGACATGTGAAAACATTTTCACATAAACTCTTTTTTTTAACAGCACTCCTAACTATTTATCACTGATCCAGATCACAATCAATAGAAGCTGCTGTGAAAACCTCAGTATCTGTGTGTGAATTCAGATGATGCTGTTTAAACTCCCTCTTGTGACTGAATATGAAAATCGCTCCTCACTTTGATGGTTTAGTCATTTAGGAGCTCATGTGTGGACAGTTTAATTATCACTTTGTTTCTTTGATCGTTTGTACATTAACAATCATGTTGATTTTTCTCATGTGCTGCTTGTGTTTTACGCAATATTACCCAAACATGCCCTTCTTCTTCTTCTTCTTCTTCCTCTTCTTCTTCTTCTTCTTCTTCTTCTTCTTTACAGAAAACGGCTACTTATTGAAATGTGGAATGTGTGTGTTTTTTATCAGGATTTTTATTTATTTATTTTATTTTTATTTATTTATTGACAAGGAACAGTGATTTAGAACAGAATAGAAATATAAAATGTAAAAAGGAAAGTTGATTTATTTAAAATTATTTTAAAAGGTAATGCTCATTAATGTTATAAATGTATTTACTTTCTTTTTAATATTTATATTGCACAATTCACACATGTACAATGCAAGACAGGGATCATATGAACATTTCTTTTTTTCTTCTTCTGCCATCGTGTGCTGAAAAAGAGGAAGTGCATTTAAAAGCCTTGAATCGCAATAAAAGCTTGTATGGTACTTTAAAACTGTAAAATAATAATAACAAAAAATGTGAGCTGTAAAATAATTTAACATCTGGTCATATCCAGTCAACTCTGTTGATTTTGTAATTTTGTATCAGTCATGGAACATTTTTTCTTTTAAAAAATATTAATATTGTAACATTTATATTCAAGTATATTGCCTACATTTCCTTGCGTTTCATGTGAAAACAACTGTGTCACGAATCTGGTCGGTGACCTACGGACTGCTCACCACCAGATGTCACTCTCATCTTTCCACTTCACTCTGACTGTTACGTTGCACTTCGGACTGCATCTCCCATCCTCCACCGCACTGATTGCGTCAGCCCCCGTGACCAATCAGGCGTTCTATAAAAACCCCGGTCCTCCCCAGTTGCACTTCATGGATTGTTGTGATTGTATTGTTGTATTCATAGTTCCTGTTCCAAGTTCCTGTTCCAAGTTCCTAGTTCCTGGTTTTTTGATCTCCCGCCTGGTTTTCTTGTTTACGTCTGTCTAGCCGCCTGCCTTGTGATTTATCGCTCTTGTTTATCGGATCATTCTCTACGATTGCCTGTTATATTCCTGTCTGCTCCTGTCTCGACCCTGCCTGTACGACCATGTCTTTGTCACGTCCTACAAATAAAAGCTCGCGCATGGATCCGCTCGCCTCTCGCCTCTCGCCTCTCACTCAATGTTACAGAACAATCCATCACTACAGGATCCAGCAGCTTCACCCCCGGACAATCAGCCGATACGGACACAGACAGAACTCTATGCCGGATCAAGCAAGGACCAAACACACTCGGACAATATACCCGTGAGTTTCTGGCCATAGCCAACTATTCCACCCTCCCGGACAGTATAATAATAGAAATATTTTGCGATGGGGTAAATCAGCCTTTGAGGGCGAGGCTGAGACGCGAAGGTCCACGTTCATCGCTCGCGGCATTTTTGAACTTTGCTTTGTTGTGTGTGGGTTCGCCGTGCACCGTAGAGGTCGCAGAGAGGGAATGCGACAACGGGCAATGGCGACCGTGCGTCCCGCTCGCAGATGGACGGTCATGCCGGAGCACGATCCCACAAACACGTTTGCCGCCTGGATCGCTCGTGAAATGGCGGCCGTGTCGGAGCACGCTGGAGCAATGGCGACGGCTATGAATAGCGCTGCTCTAATGGCGGCGACAGCGGCGCCCGTTCACAAAATGGGGGCCGCGCCGGAGCGCGTTCATACCCTGGCGGCGACAACAGAGTCCGTGCACGAGATGGCGGCGACGGCGGAGCCCGTTCACAAAATGGCGGCGAAAACAGAGCTCCCTCATGTCACAGCTGCCATACCAGAGTCAAGTCAAGTTGCAGCTGCATTTCCTGAGTCAAGTCAAGTTTCCAAGTCAAGTCAAGTTACAGCTGCATTTCCTGAGTCAAGTCAAGTTTCCAAGTCAAGTCAAGCTGCAGCTGTGTTTCCTGAGTCGAGTAAAGTCACAGCTGCCGCCCCTGAGTCAAGTCAAGCTACAGCTGCTGTTCCTGTGTCAAGTCAAGTCAGAACT
>VONZ01002215.1:0-61881 GCA_012976165.1 Labeo catla
GAGAGGGAGGAGCGAATTTTAGCAATTTATGTTGCTAAAATGTTGTTGCGCATGTGCGACTGAACGAATCACTCCCCGAGACGACTTGTTGTCCCGAGTCACATTAAAGTGAATGAATGAATCGTTCAAGAATGACCCATTACTACTGTCAAATATAGCTGTGAAGTAACAGGCATGATCAGCTGCATTTCCATTACCCTTCAAATCACGCAAATTGAAATTATTCCCAATGGAAACATGCTAATTTTGCATACCATTTTTGCATACTACAAACACTGGCACGTGACCAGACCGCTCCACTGTATCTACTTTCAGAGTTAAGATTAAGTGAATATACTGATATAGGTAATAATCAAACCATAAATCATAAAATATAAATGAATATTTTCCTTTTGTTTGGTTTGCACATATTTGCTGATATATAATTATTTAATAAAACGAACTACGCTATTTAAAGAGTAAATGATTGCTAATTTAAATCAGATTGTTACATTAACCATTTTCTGGGGGTGCCACTGGTTGTCCTGTACACTGTATCAACAGAACAGCTGCTGTTTTAAAATATGAGGAAACAAAACCAACAGCCATTCCAGCCAATGGTTTGTCAAGGAAACACACCTCAAAATACAAAGACTATTTTTTTTTTCCCTTTTTGGCTTATTTCCTTTTTGTTAAATTAAATGTAAATCATGCGTTGAGGAAATAAATACCTCAAATGCTTCAAACAGCACACATATTTGTCAGAGTACTGAACAAGGCAAGCTGCCTGCCAGATGTTTTTGCTTTAGTTTAAGTGCTTTTTATAAAGGACTCTCATGTTTAACATTAATCTGGTCTTGCATTTTCCCACAGAAACTTGTTGTGTGTCCTTACTTTATTATTCACTATTGTGGCATAAATGGTGGATGCTTTTGATGCACACAGATTCATTGACAATTAAATTAGATGTCAGTTATTATCAATTCTATAGATCTGTTTTAAAGTGTTTATTTGTTTTTTACTATTTAACTTTGATTCAGATTAAACCCTCAAGTTGTTCTCTGTACTACTGTATACTATTAAATTGTATCTTGTTTTGCTAGCTACTAATTAGGAAGCTAAAAGAGTTACATTTAAAATTTCTTTTGCATCAAGTGTGTAAGGTCCACCCAACTGACCCAATGAAGGTATCCAATGGTGGCTGAAAATGGTCATCATAAAACTCCATTTTATGATGACCTCGAATTTAACATACATCAATTGATCATTGGTCATTTATATAATAGTATTTTTCTAGACATTTGTTAATCCTATTTAACAGTTGTGGCCTGATGGTTAGAGAGTTAGACTTGTGACCCCAATGGTTGCAGGTTTGAGTCTCTGTACCCTCAGTTTTCTCATATTTTCATGTTTTGCACACGTTTATATAGTTTTGCTCTTATGCAAATGTATTCAAAGTTTACATTCAATATTAAAAATAATACATGTATGTAAAAGATGAAGCGGCCACAGAAGTATTTCAGCAAGCTATTTGTGATTTAAAAACTATTACAATCGTGAAAAGGTCACATCTTTGACCTCGTCCCATGAGCGAGTTGTGTTTGGGTGCCCGGGTATAGGCCCTGCCTTGTTGCCAAATACTGTTATTATAAGTGTCTATGGGTTTTTTTTCTTCCACTTATGTGACAATTTAGGAAATTAATAAAGTGGGAGGCTGCAGGTTAGGGTCAGTGATATGTTTATCATTGGAATCTGCAGCCATCAGGACGGCGCCCCCTGGAACACCTTCAGAAATCTTGATGTATAGCTCACTCATACTTGCATGTATTCATATGAAACTTTGTACACATATAGATCTCACTGAGCTGAACAATTTTGAGCTATTCAGGGCTGTGTGAAAAGCCCATGCTCTGGTGTTTGCGATACTCCTCTGAGCATCTTCCACCGATTGCCACCAAACTAGGTCAACATGGTCTCAAGACAGTGGGGATGCAAAATTGCCTGGGGATTTTTGATATCTCAAACGGTTTGGCCGTGGCAAGGTGATCAATTTATGGCGAGAAATGAGAAACAGGAACTGCCTAATAATTTTTGCACACTTTGTCTGATTTTGATCAAACTTCAGCAGATTGTTCGTTGTATGATGGCGTTCACATAGATGTGACTAGAAGTCCAGCTCTTTCCAAAGATTTGGATCTGCTTCCTAAGAATAGCCGGCTCTTACGGCTCCCAAATGGCTCTTCATTTAGTACCACTTGAAGCCTTAAATATTAGCCCAATTTCCTTGCTGAAAAAAAACAGCTAAAACCAGCCTAGGCTGGTTGACTGGTCTTAGCTGGTTTAAACTAGCTAGTCTCCCACCCTGGCTAGGCTGGTTTTAGCTGGTTGTTCCAGCTGGTCTCCCAGCCTGGCCAGCTAAGGAAGTGGCCAAAACCCCCCTAAAACCAGCCTGCTGACCAGCTATGACCAGCCTGGATGACCAGATAAAACCAGCCAACTAGCCTAGGCTGGCTTTAGCTCTTTTATCAGCAGGGCAAGGATTAACGTTACTTTTGTTTTTACATGAAACACACCCAGGGACATATGTAAATGTGTATATTTTCACACGAATCATTCATGATCCAGCTTTACCTACAGCAGAAATGTGAGTATAAGTGTTTTTTTATGCATCTTTGCCAATTCATGGCAATTTCTTAATGTGGTAGTGCTGCAGTTTTCAACTAAATGCAGCTGAAAGTAAACATTAGGGCTCATCACCCCATGGAAGAGGGGCAGAAGGGTGAGCTGAATACATTAACATTTAAAGCAAATGCAACTGAATGTACCGCTCTAAAGGGAGAAACTTGGCGAGGAAATTATGATATAGATATCTTCAAGACCCTAAAGTATCATATCACTTTGTGGAAAATGGGCATCAATGGCCCTTAAATAAATGTGCATATATCTGCTGATGTATAATTATTTAAGGAAAAGAGATTTTTTCAGTATGCCACCCAAAGTTTGTTGTGGCCTCCTCTGGCAGCCCTGTTAAAATTTTCCGGGGGTGCCACTGGTTGTCCTGTATACTGCATCAACAGAACAGCTGCTGTTTTCCAAAAGAGGAAAAAGAAACCAACAGCCATTCCAACCAACGGCTAATACTTGTTTGTCAAGAAACACACCTGGAAATACAGAGATTAATTATTTCCTTGTTGGCTTATTTCGTTTTTGTGGAATAAAAGTCAAATGCCTTGAACACTTTGCGTCATGTCCTCATTCATTTTTGCAACTTAAGTACAGTACACTTTTTAGCATTCCAACTACAGGATGTGACGATATCCCATAAAAGTCTGTAAAAAGACAGAAAAGTAATCAGCGAGGATACTCCATATTTGTACACTGATGCAAAATTATCATTTAAAACAATTAATTTGTCAAGTTTTAAGATTGTTCATATGGTTTGTTTAGCCTCTCTATATGTCAGAACGAGTCTTTTTGCTACATGGAAACATATTTGCATAATAAAGATATAACGCATAATACCGCTAACTGTAAAATGTAAATCATGCGTTGAGGAAAGAAATACCTCAAATGCTTCAAACAGCACATGTATTTGTCAGAGTATTTGATCAGGCAAGCCTCCAGTCGTGGATTTTCTAATATAATAAAGCCATAAAATAATTGTGAAGACTGAGAATGAAAAACCAAAAAGAGAGGTTGTCTTTGTTTTGCTTTATTCTCTGCAGAGAAGAATGATCTGGTAAAGAGATAAAGGTGGAGCTCACAGACCAGAGTTTTATAGTCAAAAGAATACATTTCAAAGTAGCAAAATCCCTCTTCTAACCAATGAAATGGTTAAAACACATCACCCCATGGTACCACTTGTCAATTTGTTAATGTCTAGTCACTTTCAGACTAGCCCGTCCCTGGTACAGCAACCATTATTAGAAATTAGTTCACTCTTACACAATATCCCAATCATTATATTCTACTTATAAGAACTAGTGATTATATTTCAAAGGTTGACTGATTAGAAAACATATGTGACTTAAATGTAATCAAGTAAGATTAATATAATCAATGTGTTATATGTAATATATGTAATTAGTAGATTTAAAAAATTTCCATTACACTTCTGACAGATACTTTTGTTTTAGTGTAAGTGATTTTAATAGTACTCATGTTTAACTTTTATTTGGTCTTGCATTTTCCAACAGAAACTTGCTGTGTGTCCTTACTTTATTATTCACTATTGTGGCATAAATGGTGGATGCTTCTGGTGCAGAGGAGATTTAATGACAATCAAATTAGTTGTTGGTTATTATCGATTCTATAGATCTGTTTTAAAGCATTTATTTGTTTTTCTTTACTATTTAACTTCGATTCAAAGTAAACCCTCAAGTTGTCCTCTGTACTACCCTTTGTTAAATTGTATCTTATTTTGCTAGCTACTATTTAGGAAGCTAAAAGATTTCAAATTAACTCCTGGATTCTTTATTAATCAGATTTCACACACTATATTGTAAGTTATATATTGTGTAAAAATATTATGTATACTGTATGATGACATATTAAACAAGAACCCAGGGGTTAAAAATTACCACTTTTAACTGTAATTGAACGGGACTAATAGATCGATAGGGGTGTTAATACTAATCCACCACGGGACTCATGTAAGAAGTGCGACAGGAGGCAGGGCACTGTTCAACTCTTTATCTCAAGAATTTAACTGTTCACAGCAGATGGCACAAAATGATCCAACTGAGTTGGATATTGTACAGCTTACGGCCATAAAGTGTTAAATGTGGTCTGTCTGAAATGAACAGAACAAATAAGCATCAGTTTGCACCTTCTAAATGTACATTAAAGACATGTAAATAACTTGCTACTGACACGATATACATAAATCAACATGACGAAGAAAAGGTTAACAGTAGCGTATGCGTATGCATTTGAATCACCGTAAATCTTGAACATATCAACATTATAAACACTGTATGGTTCGATTGCACAAGATAAATATGTAAACACAATGAAATATCTCTGACTTATAATCGGGGATAATGTAAATGAACTTACATTCAATCACGCACATTAACACCTGCGAAATGGCGGATCAAGCGGCTCGTAAAAGTGAAAGTAAAGCGAAATAGCGGAAACTAACGTCAACTAGTGGCATATGTTCATAATAAAAGTCTGTACAGTATAAACCCACATAGGGAATTTAGAACAGTAATTACAAAGTACAAAACACACAGCTAAAGTCACCTGTGATCATTTTTAACTCTTGGTTTCTTGTTAAGACTTTACTGAATGATGACTGATTAAACAAGATGATTTATTTCTATACTTGTACATTTATTTATTTGTTTATTTATCTTAACTAGTCTTAAGCTCTGCCCCCTTCTGTCCTCCCATTCTGATGCACAGTTTATAAAGAGCAGCAGATCTACTTCTCACACTCATGGACTTCTCTGCACAGGAATGAAATCAGGTTATTCTTTTACTTTAGTTATGATTAATACCATTCCAGTTGTTGTTGTTTTCTAATCTTTCCTTTTTCTTACATTTATTGTCTTCCATCACTATTAAATGCTGACCAAGGTTTAATGTTTTAATGTAATAGAGTATACAGAACCATGGGTGCCAAGGTTTCAGTCGTCAATCAGACTCCTTACAACTGGTACTTTGCCACTCAAGACCGTGAGGTAAAGACTTTTCATTTTTCATGGTTAATTTTTTCTTAGTTAGCATGTCCTGTAATTAGCCCGACAGTAACTGAGAGAATGACATCATTTCTAACAACATCAGTTTGTATTTCTATGTCAATTTACACTGCTTTTCTGATGGAAATGGATGTATAACAGATGTTTTGCTCCCCAGTACACACGCATTGGTCCTAACTGCTCAACATCCTATAACGAGTCCCTGGCTGTCCATCGCTACATCTACATCAGATATGAAAATCACTCAAGGGATAGTTTTTCGTACGAGTTTAACACCCATAAAGGTGAAACATCTTTTATCTTAGAGGAAACCCCCGACCGCTCCCAGATTAAGCTGCACTGCACCTCTGAGGGCGGCACTCATTACTGTCCCAACCACGGTAAGTTCCTTCAAACACATGCTTTCACAGCCAAATGTATGTGCACCCCAACCATCACACCCATATGTGTGATGTTCAACATGCTTTTTTGTTTCAAAGACACTGTGGATGTGAGAGTGAATAGACTGTTTTAATCAAATATTATTTGGTAGCTCTTTAAAAGGGTCATCGGATGCTTCATTTTTACATGTTGTTTGAACATAAATGTGTGTTGGCAGTGTGTACACAACCACCCTATAATGATAAAAATCCACCCAGTGGTTTTTAATTAATCTGTAAAAAGAATTTTCCCATTTTCAAATCAAGTCATTCTCAGCATCAGTGATTTTCAAACAGTGGTTTTTTTTACACTACCAAAGCATGTTATAGACTTTTCATTAAGACCATGAAGAATCATATCAACTTGTGGAAAACAGGCATCCGATGACCCCTTTAAAATAATAAGTCACATCATTTAAAGTGTTGTTAATGATAAACATATTTAAATTATATCAAATGTTAATGATTGAAACAAAAAAAAACATGTATAATAATTTTATTTAATTTCAGAATTAGTTTGATATGGTTTCAGCTTCAAATTCAAAGTCTTAACTGTTTATTCATGTTCAGTGCAGAAAATCTAATGTACAGAAAAGATGTGATACAATTATGTGTAAAAAGACGAGTAAAATTACCAAGTACATTTATAATTGTAAGTAATGATTTTTCTTCTGTTTCTGCCACAGGATTGGCATAACTACGCAGTAACTAAGAATTACAGAAGCTTCAGTCTGGATACAACCCTTGTGAAGATCTGAGATGACTGAACACTTGAGAAGAGATGATGCCAACCCCTCAGACAACATACAGAACTACCAAATTTTGCTTTAAGTTTAATCAACATATAATGACTGCAGTTCATAGTGTTAAAAATTGAAATTTTGGAGGACATAATTTAAAATGTTTAGATCATTTTATTCTCCTAAATGGAGAATCAAAAATGTATAAATACTAAATGTGACCTGACAGCATTGCTTTTGTGGATTGATAGTCATCTCTTCTAGCAGAGTTAGGGTTAAGAAAACATACGATTTAAGGGAACGTAAGGCTGAGGAAACAAAAAACAGTGAATAAAACATATCTATACCTAATACAGTATTCTGATCATGTGTGTTCTGATCATTTTTGGATCATTTGTTAAGATGTTTAAATGTGAAAATTAAGATCCTGGTGAATGCAAATGTATAGAGGTAACAACTAATTGTTTTATTTGTTAATAGAACCATTTTTAAAAGTTACCTTGTTGACCAACAAAAAACAAATGCCAAAATGCAAAGAGTATCAAACATGTTTATTAACGATGTTTCGGTTGCATGACCTACGTCAGGTATCTTGAATAAAAGTCAAAGTCAAATAAAAAGTTATCTTATTATTTTTTGTGTTTGTTTTAATACAGTAATTGATTGATTCATTTTATTTGACAGTTAAAATGACTACAAATTCAGGTCTATGTCACCGCATTTCATGAATGCCATGAAATGAGTACATACAGCAAACTGCTTTTTCTTTTTTTTTTGCTCAGTCTTTTTATAAATATTTTACATGATATAGTAATTTAACAAAACGAAAAGATAAAAAAAAAGAAAAAAAAAACCCAACAGAGCCCAACCTACCCCACCCCCACTGCACCATTGTTATACATTATATTATGCACACTTTTAATCTATTCTATACCATATTGTTATTTATATACATACATATGCATGTACACATAGATACATATATACACTCATTAAAAAGAAAAAATGAGAAAGAGGAGGAAAAAAGGAGGGAAAGAAAAGGGGAAAAAATGTGACATCAAAATTAAACTGAAAATATAAAATATGGATCCATTCGCTCTATGTACGTCAGCACTGGCTGCCAAATAGTGAAAAAAGTTTGACTGCGGCCTTTAATGGAAAACCGAATCTTCTCTAATGTAAGGTGATACATAAGATCCCTAATCCAATGACTAAAAGTAGGGGGGGATTTTTCCTTCCACTTACGCAATATAAGACGTCTAGCTATTAAGGTTGAAAAAGAAATCATATTTTTTGTATTATTATCTAAACAGAGTTCTGTAGTTAAACCAAATATTGCAACAATAGGAGAAGGATCAATGGGTAAATACTGGACTTCTGAAAGGAAATTAAATATTAATTGCCAAAAATTAACAAGTTTAGAGCATGACCAAAACATGTGTGTATGGTTAGCTATCTCAATTCTACACCTGTCACACAAAGAGTTTATATTTGGTGAAAATTTCGATAATTTTGCTTTTGTCCAGTGCAGGCGGTGAACCACTTTAAACTGAATAATTGTATGTCGTAGGCAAATTGAAGTTGAATGAATCTTATTTATAATATCTTGCCATGTTTCCTCTGAAAGAAGCAACTCAAGTTCACTTTCCCATTGTTGCTTTGATTTTGATGTTAAATTTTGTAAAGAAATCAAAGAATATAGCAAACCTATATTATTTTTGGAGAGTGGGTTGATTTTTAGAATTGTATCAAGTAGTGATTCAGTAGGTAGAACAGGAAAATCCATAGTATTAGATATCATAAAGCTACGAATTTGTAAATATCTGAAGAAATGTGTTTGTGGAATATTATATTTTTCTCTTATTTGATGAAATGACATAAAGCCAAAATCACTATATAGATCTTTCAATGTGACAAGTCCTTTCTCAACCCAGCAATTAAAAGCAGCATCAGTAATCGAAGGAGGAAACATATGATTTCTCATAATAGGAGCTTGCATTGGGAGATCAGTAAGTGGAAAAGCTTGTCTAAACTGATTCCATATTTTAAAAGATGCTCTAACAATTGGATTCAGAGAATGTCTAGATATTGGGTCAGAAAGAGGAATCTTTGCACAAAGCAAAGCAGATAATGCAGAATTACAAGAAGCTTTTTCTAACAACAGCCATGCTGAACTGTCAGAAGGATTAGCCCAATACAACATAAATTTAATATTAGAAGCCCAATAGTATTGTTGAAAATTCGGTAGAGACAGTCCACCACAAGAACAAGGTCTTTGCAGTATATTTTTACGCATCCGAGGTGTTTTCCTATTCCAAATAAAATCAGATACAAGGGTGTCTATGTTCATAAAAAAAGATTTTGTTAAAAAAATAGGGAGACTTTGGAACAAAAACAAAAATCTAGGTAGCATATTCATTTTCACAGTGTTAATTCTACCTCCTAAAGATAATGGGAGCAGGTTCCAATGGTCAAGATCCTGTTTTAAATTGTTTATAAGTGGGCAGAAATTAGTTTTATAAAGTTTATGATATTTATAAGTGACCCAGATACCCAAGTATTTAAATTTTTGGCACTTATTTTAAATGCAAAAGAGTTAGATAGTATTGAGTGTGATGTAAAATTTATGGGCATTAACTCGCTTTTCTGCATATTAATTTTGTATCCAGAAATTTTACCAAAGTCGTTTAACAATTCAATCAGAGCTGGCAAACTTGTAAGTGGTTCAGACAAATACACAAGCATGTCATCTGCATAGAGAGAAACTTTATGTTCAATATCTCCTCTATATATTCCCTTAATGGTACTCCTCTCACGTATAGCCACAGCTAGAGGTTCGATTACCAATGCAAACAAAAGAGGAGATAAAGGACAACCTTGTCTTGTACCACATTGTAAAGAGAAAAAAGGAGATTATCAATAGTTATTATTTGTATGTACTGCTGCCACTGGTGAAGTATAAAGAACTTTTATCCAATGTCTAAATTTTGAACCAAATCCAAATTTTTCCAAAACATCAAAAAGAAAGTCCCACTCCACCCTGTCAATCGAGTGATAGCAATACCTCAGAAAAACTAGATGGAGTGGGATCATAAAGAATATTTAAGAGCCGCCGTATATTAAAGAACAACTGTCGATTTTTAATAAATCCAGTTTGATCATTGGATATTATAAAAGGCAAAACATTTTCTAACCTACGGGCTAACATTTTAGCCAGAATTTTACTGTCCACACTGAGGAGAGAAATAGGGCGATAAGAGCCACAGTCAAGAGGGTCTTTTTTTTCCTTGAAAATAAGTGATATGACTGCTTGTCGCATTGTTGGAGGCACAGTACCGAGAGAAAAAGATTCCTCAAATACGCTTGATAATAGTGGAGACAATTCATTTTTAATTTTTTTATAGAATTCGCTCGGAAACCCATCAGGACCAGGTGACTTTGCATTTTGCATTGACATCACTGAGGCATTTATTTCTTCAACTGAAAAAGAGGTTTCGAGTTCGGCTGCTGTCTCACTATCAATTAAAGGTATAGTAATTTTATCAAAAAATGATAAGAACAAATTCTTATCTTTATGAGATTCAGAGGTATATAGTTCTGAGTAAAACTCATAGAAACAATGGTTAATCTGTGAATGTTCAGTACACTTATTACGTAATTTATCTTTTATTTGAGTTATAGTGTGGTCTGCAGTCTTTTGCCTCAGTTGATGAGCTAAAACTCTGCCAGTCTTCTCACCATGTTCGTATGTTCTATAACGTGTTTTGTTTATTAAATTCTCAATGCGTTTAGTACTTAAAAGATTATATTCTGTTTGAAGTGATAATCTCTGTTTAAAGCAGGAGATGGGGTAACAGCCAGGGTAGCATCTAATTTTAGTATAGCATTCGTTAATTCCTCAAGTCTGGCTGTTTGTGTTTTTCTAATGTGGGAGCTATAAGATATTATTTCTCCTCTTAAGTATGCTTTCATGGCTTCCCATATAACTGAGAAAGACATTTCTGGTGTTTGATTATGTTTGAGAAATGTTTTTATCTTAGAAGATATAAAGTTAACAAATGTTTCATCTGAAAGCAACAAAGTGTTTAAACGCCAGGGACAATATTTGTCATATGTACTTGGTATGCACACTGTCATTAATAAAGGGGCGTGGTCTGAAATAACAATAGCACAATACTCACAATAACTAATCAAAGGGAGAAGATTCTTATCTAGGAAAAAATAGTCTATACGTGAATATGTCTGATGAACAGGCGAGAAAAAAGAATAACTTTTAGATACAGGATTGTGAAATCGCCAAACGTCAGATATCCCGTATGTGTCTAGAAATAATGGCATCAGCTGACTTGGAGGGAATGGCAGATTTGAGTGAACTATGATCTAAATGAGAAGACATTACACAATTCATAGATTCAAGATATTTGTGAAAAAAAGTCTGTCATCATAGTTTGGTGCATACACATTAGCTAGAACAACTTACATATTACAGAGTTTACCAACTACGATGACAAAACGACCTGCAGGGTCTGCTTCAATCCTTGAGGCTTCAAATGGGATGTTTTTATCAATAAGAATTGCAGTGCCTCTAGATTTAGAGTTAAAATTAGAGTGATATAACTGACCTACCCAATCACACTTTAATCTAAAATGATCTATTTTACATAAATGAGTTTCCTGAAGGAAGGCAATCCTCACCTTCAGTTGTTTTAAATGCAAAAACCCTTTTTTACGCTTAACAGGGTGATTTAAGGACTTGACATTTCAACTGACAAAATTTATATTGCAGCCTGCTGACCTATTGATTTTATTAATGATTCTGAAAGTGAAAGTATAACAGTAATCCCTCCTTCAACTTAACAGAAAAAAGGCAAGTTAAGTAAAAAATAAAATATACATTTGGTACAGTTAAAACCCACCCCCCATCACTCAGTGGAACAGAGTGACCCTCTAACCCATTGAAAGAGTATCCACACATTTAAGCTGCCTTGGCTAGAGGTCATGATGTGATCTATCCACAAGCACTTCTTGATCCATGCCCAGAACTTCTTTTAACAGCTTTGAGACCGAATCAGAAGAGCTCGAACCTGGCCCCTCTGCTACGTTTAGTATCCGGATGTTTGACCTCCTCATCCTCCCCTCCATATCCATACACTTCTCCTGCAAAGCTGCAACATCCTTTTCGAGTTTTGTCACAGATCCTTGTAATGATGTCACATCATCCGAGCACGCAGACAGTCCATGTTCCATATCGGTTACTGTCTTTTTCATAGATTCCAAATCTGAGCGTAACAGTGAGATATTGCCGACGACCTCCGTTTTGACGGCGTGTAATTCTGACCGCATGTTATTAAACTCGCCCGCAAGAACAGTCTTCAGTTCAGCCCTTAGCAGGGTGGGGATATCATTTCTCAACAGCGACAAGATTTCTGCTTTAGTATCCACCATTTCAGTTTGTTTCTCCGGCGATTTCTGATCGTTGCTCGAGGCGCCTGGCCTACTTGCAATACTCTCCCCGTGTAAGTGTATTGTCGCAGACTTACAGAACGGAACAAAAGTTAGGATTCAGAAACAGGATGTTTTAGTGCCAATTTCAGAACATATAACGCTCAAAATTGAAATTAATTTATTTAAACTTTACGGAGCTCACCCATAACACAACCTACTCCATGCCTGCTCACTAGCGCCCTCTGCTCACTAGCGCCCTCCAAGATACTTCATCTTTTATTGAAAACTCACAAATGGTCTTTATTATGAATTGCCATCACTTTGTTTAGAAGTCAGACGTTTTTGAAAAAGCTCAGTGGTATTAATAGCTTTTGGGATTCTGTAACTCATCCTTTGAATGAATCATCTGTATCTTAGCAAACATTTAATTGTTTTCTGTATGTGGATTTGTCTTATTTGTAACGAGTGCACAGGACTTTTATTTTGATGTGACGAAATGACGTCCTGCATCTGTGCTTCGGCTGAGGAAAGGATTGTTTTCAGGCTTTTAAAATGTTAAAATCAATACAACTGAACATTTATTTACGAGTATAGCTCATCCACGCATGAGGATCAGAGGAGTTGCGTCTCATTTCGCTCCCTTTATCATGAATCATTTAAGGGTAAACTCTGTCACAGGCACGAAGTGATGGAGAAACAAACTTGTGGGAAAACCGAGTCAACTGAATAAAACGTTTATTAAAACTGTAAATGCAAAGAGAATGAATGAACATGTTTATTCATTCACTCACTTATTAATTCATCATTGTCATTAGAGATGTTTGTTCTCTTTGCATTTTACACCGTTATAATAATGTTGTTTTTCAATTGAAAAAAGTTCAATGTTTTGGTTACCATGACTTTCATTATATCAACAAAAAAACCTTATTTTATGTTCCACATTTTACATTAGGCCATAAAATATTTCTTTCTAAAGCTACAATTTGTAATGTCTACTTGATACTTTCTCATGTAACACAAAAGTAAAATTACAAAATCGACTGACAGCCCTAGTTACTTAACTATTCATGCACACTGTAGCATCATGCTACATAAGACAATAAATAAGATTTAAATGCCGCTTTTACTCAAAACGCACTTTAGGGACTTCCGGTTTGGGCGAACATGTGAAAGCAGCGTTGTCTCAGGCTCCCGCAGCAGTAACTTTGAAAACGTACTTTTTTCTCAAAACCCCAACCAGCTAAGCGTGGAAGATTTAACATTGAACCCTTGAACACCCTAGAGAAATGTCAAAAGCATCAAAAGCGTCCAAAAAGACTGAAGCAGACGCCTCTCCTACAGGTAGTAGCACAACGCTAGCTAGCATAGCTAATATGCTCGAAGACCACAGAGCTAGTATAGCAGCCGACTTCAAAGCAACATTCGCTGCCCTGGAATTGAGACTTGACAAAATGCAAACAACAATAACAGAACATGGTCAACGAATGGACTCATTGGAATCCCATGCTGAACTGCAAGACCAACGAATTCAAGCACTGGAGGAGAGGTGTGACGCATTAGCAGATCACAACGCTAAACTAACAGCGAAGACGATTGATCTTGAGAGCCGCAGCCGCAGAAATAATATTAGAATAATCGGCCTTCCAGAATCAATCGAGGGACCCAGGCCCACGAGCTTTTTTGCCGAGCTATTGGCTAAGGTACTCGGCGACCAGATCCTTCAATCTCCGCCTGAACTGGATCGAGCACATAGAACGCTTACCGCTAAACCGCAACCCGGATCACGGCCCAGACCGGTTATACTCCGCCTTCATCGCTATCAAACCAAGGAGCTGATCATTCGGGAGGCTCGTAAGAGACGTGGGAAACTTCAATACCAAGGGACACCAATCCAGATTTTTGAAGACTACACACCAGAAGTCGCCAGTGAACGAGCTAAATATCGAGCGGTGATGGCCGATCTCTACAACCTCGCTCTTCGACCAGCACTTTTCTTCCCGGCTCGTTTACAGATTACTCTGGAGAGCAGAGTAAAGAAGAGATTTTCATCTCTTGAAGAAGCCACAACTTTTGTTGCCAAATATCAACAGACCTCGAGGCCCGACTAGTTTGAATGCTATTTTACTCGCGGCTAATGTGGACCATGATAATCTAGCGGGCTTTCGCCTTACAGGAGGAGCTGTTTTCGTATTGGAAAGTCTCAAGATTAAGACGGGAACCTGCTAAGCTTTTGCGCGCTGCATTTTTACAAAAACTATACACTAAGTGAGTTATTGCATTATCTCAAAGAGCTTTAAGAATTGCTCGGACTTTGTTACCTTTTAAATGCTATTCTAGATTAGCCCTGTTTCTGGTTCAGTGGGTTTAGAAGCTAACGTTAGTGTTGTATGCTACACTCCATTTAATTTTAATTTGAGGTTAAAGTAATTAGCTTGTATTATTTTATTTCATGTTGAAAGGTTGTCAAGCTAATATAGTTTTACCCTACATTTATTTTTGTATCATTATTATTGTTATCATCTTGTATTATCATTATGATTATTCTATTATTCTGTTACCTCTGATTCAATTGTTGGTATTTAATCTAAATATTTAATCGTATTATATAACTGTTAAGGAAAACTTAAGGTTCACGTTCATTACTTTGGGGGTCCCAACTGGTTCTTTAAGCTGCAGAATCTGGGACAAATTAAGGAAAAGAGGAAAGACGACGCAGAAAGGGAAGTACGATTATTTGATTTTAGTTTTGATGAGTGGGATGGGGGAGAAGGGATGGGGAGGGAAGTTTTCAATTGACTTAGAGTATTTTGTGTTTTGTGTATGTGTATGTGTATTCATTTTACATTGGGCTGTTTCTGTACAGAAGATCCCACTTGCTGTTTGCTGCTTACTCCTTGAGACTGACCCGACAATTTTTTCACGGGTGCTGGTCCATGGCTAGTGTAACCAAGGGGGGTGCCGCTGGTGGACAAGCTGTGAGGATTAGCTCATTAAACACTGGTGGGCTAAACGCTGCAATCAAACGCACAAAAATTATGACTCATATCAAAAACCTAAATGTGGACATAATGTTTCTGCAGGAGACGCATTTATGCAACTCTGACCATAGAAAATTAAATAGACCTTGGATTAACCAAATTTTTCACTCACAATTTAATATAAAATCAAGAGGGACGGCTATATTAATCCGAAAAAACGTAAATTTCGCCTCAGATAAAATAATGACAGATTCGAACGGTCGCTATGTTATTGTTACTGGTAAGCTATACGAAAAGCAGGTAATCCTGGTATCCGTCTATGCTCCCAATTGGGACGACTATAATTTTGTTAGCTCATTGTTTGCTACCATTCCAAATTTAGATTCTCACCTTCTGATAATGGGAGGAGACATGAACTGTGTGTTAGATGCAACATTGGACAGATCTAGTCTAAGATCAACCTCAGTCATGAAAATGTCTCAGGCCTTTTCCACTTTTATGAGTCAATTTGGATTGGTGGACCCATGGCGATTTTCACATCCCTCTGTAAGACAATATTCTTTTTTTTCTCACGTACATCGTTCATTCTCACGCATAGACTATTTTTTGATAGATAAAAAGCTCATCCCAGCGATCATCTCCACCCAGTATCTACCTATAACAGTGTCGGATCATGCCACAGTGGTCTTGGACCTTCACTTTAATATGAAGCCGAAGGGATTCAGACACTGGAGGCTAGACCCTCTCTCGCTGGCAGATGACAGCTTTTGTAAACATATTTCTGAATCGATCACTTTTTTCTGTGAAACTAATAAGAACGATGAAACCTCCCCATCCATATTGTGGGAAACTCTTAAAGCCTACATAAGGGGTAAAATTATTTCTTACACGTCACATACGAATAAATTGCGCAGAGCTCGGCAGAAGGAGCTGGAGGAAGCTATTGCAGATCTAGATAATTTACTATCGTCCGCAAATTCACCAGATTTATATAAAAAAAGAATAAGACTCCAAACTGAACTTGATCTCCTTCTTACTTTTGAAGCTGAACAGCTTCTTCTTCGTTCTCGGGGATTAGTGTACGAACATGGTGACAAAGCTGGATGCCTGTTAGCTCATCAGCTAAAGGCAAAAGCAGCATCAAATCAAATTACTCAGATAACTGATGAGTCAGGCTCAATAACCGATAACCCGGACAGAATAAATGACACTTTTAGATCATTTTTTTCCCAACTGTATGCATCAGAATCCCTCACAGATGAAAACCAACTAAATAATTTTTTTGGAAAATTGGACTTACCTAAAGTGTCACCCGAGGATAATCTGAGACTAGACGCCGCTCTTACTCTCTCAGAAATTAAAGAAGCAATACACTCAATGAACAGTGGCAAATCCCCAGGCCCCGACGGATATCCGGTCGAGTTCTATAAAAAATTCTCTGATAAATTAGCTCCATTATTACTTGAAATGTTTAACTACTCATTTAATCGAGGCACTCTGCCGCCCACCCTTATGCAGGCTTCCATCTCTCTAATTTATAAGAAGGGTAAGGACCCACTGAGCTGCGCTTCTTATCGACCAATATCACTCCTTTCGGTAGATGTTAAAATACTCGCAAAAATTCTAGCTCGGAGATTGGAGTCTGTCATGCCCAAAATCATTTCAGAGGACCAGACGGGATTTATAGGGGGAAGACACTCATACTCTAATATAAGAAGGCTTCTCGGCGTCATCCTCTCTCCATCTTCCTCTAACATCCCAGAGGCAATAATATCTCTTGACGCCGAGAAGGCCTTCGACAGGGTGGAGTGGGACTACCTCCTCTTTTGCCTGAGACAGTTTGGTTTTAATACTAACTTAATATCATGGATCAGATTACTTTATTCATCTCCCTGCGCCTCAGTGTGCACAAATAACCAATGTTCTATTCCGTTTCCACTTTTTCGGGGAACACGACAGGGGTGCCCGTTATCCCCATTATTATTTGCGCTGGCGATTGAACCGTTGTCGGCTGCTCTAAAAATGGAGGAGGGACTTGGGGGGATTGAGAGATGGGGCATAAAGCATCAAGTTTCGTTATATGCAGATGATCTGCTTCTTTATGTAAGTAACCCATTAACAAGCATTCCACGTATACTGACTTTGCTGAATGTTTTTGGTCGTCTGTCGGGATATAAGCTAAATATCTCTAAAAGTGAATACTTGCCAATAAACCAATTAGCCATAGCCATATCACCATCAACTATACCCTTTAAAATTGCCAATACAGGATTTAAATACCTTGGCATTACAGTTACACAATCCTTACGAACAATGCGAGAGCAAAATTTCACTTCATTAACAACGACGGTCAAGTCCGATTTACAGAGATGGAATTACCTTCCGTTGTCCTTAGCCGGTAGGATACAAATTATAAAAATGAATATATTACCAAGATACTTGTATGTTTTTCAATGCCTCCCCATTTTCCTCCCCAAGTCCTATTTCACAACTATAAATGATATTATCTCATCATTCATCTGGGCTGGTAAACGGCCAAGGGCAAGCCGTACAATGCTTTCTAGGCATAAATCGGCTGGGGGACTGGGTCTACCCAATCTTATTGGTTACTACTGGGCTGCCAATGTGCATAAGATAATATCTTGGTTTACTTTCCCTCAATCTAGTTGGTGCCAGAGTGAGTCAGCCTCCTGCTCCTCGTCGCTGCTAGCATTAACATGTAACATGTTGCCCTTCTCCCCAACAAGTTTCACGTCTAACCCGGTTGTAGTCGGAACTCTAAAAATTTGGACGCAAATAAGACGCCACTTCGGATGGCTCACCCCCCCTTTAGCAACTCCAATTTGTAATAACCATCTGTTCATTCCAGCAAAAACAGATTCACGTTTTTCAGTTTTAGAAAGCAAAGGGCTATGTAGTTTGGGAGACCTGTACATTGATGGCATATTTGCGAGCTTTAACCAATTAATTTCTACCTTCAACCTACATAAATCAGACTTTTTCCGATACTTCCAGTTACGGGACTTTGCGAAAACACACGCCACGTCATTTCCACGGATTCCAACACCCAGCGGGATGGACCTGGCTCTTAAGGCTAAAACTCTATCAAAGGGCCATATCTCCTTTCTTTATAATTTATTGTCCACCAACAGTGAATCTATTTTACATAAGATCAAGATGAACTGGGAGTCAGAACTTCAATTAAATCTGTCTGAAAAATCTTGGGAAGGAGCCATGGGGATTGTTAACTCGTCATCCAGCTGCGCTAGACTGTCACTAATACAATTTAAAGTCTTTCACAGATTACACTATAGTAAGGCCAAATTATCAAAGCTCTATCCAGGCAAATTTGATGATACTTGTAGCAAATGCTCGCAGGCCCCATGTAACCTTACCCACATGTTTTGGACATGCCCCAAGCTGTCTGAATTCTGGCGACTATTCTTTAAAACAATTTCAGATATATTAGGCATAAATTTAACTCCAACCCCACATATTGCTATTTTTGGCAAGCCCCCAGACGACATCCGTACCACAACAACTCAAAATAACATAATCGCCTTCTCCTCTCTTGTTGCTCGCAAGAGAATTTTGTTATTGTGGAAGTCTTCTCAACCACCATTAATCAAAGTTTGGTTACATGACATTTTAGGCCTTTTGAAATTGGAGAAAATCAAATTCTCGCTTAGGGGGTCAACTGACAGGTTTTATATTCATTGGAGACCACTACTTAATTATCTAGATGGGCTGCCAGCTCAGGAAGTCTCTTTGTAGGGTCCCACTATATGGTCACATATGTACTATTCCTTCTGTCTCGGTTCGCCGGCGGCAGGTAGCCCCCCCCCACCGATTTTGATCTGTTCACCCTAAGACACTCCAACATAACAGATAACTCGCTTTAATGTCTGAGGAGTAGGCAGCAATTGTTTGATATTTACACTGCACTGTGAATGATTAACACTAGCAACTTACATTGGTATCTTTAATTATTACTGTGCAGGTATAGGTGTATTTAAATGTATGTATGAGTACATATAAAGGTTTTTGTATGTATTTTTTGTATTTTATTATTATCATTATTATGATTATTATATATTTATTTATTTTATTTTATTTATTTATTTATTTTTATTTTTGTTATTTATTTATTTATTTATTTTATTTTTATTTTTTGTATAAGTGGATTATGGGTTTGGCGGAAGGGGGATCTTGTTCAGTTAAGTTCATAAAAATGGGAGAAAAAGACATTGTAGGACATTGACATTTTGTATGCACTCCATGTTTGTCTTTTGCAACTGATAAATAAAAGTTAAAAAAAAAAAAACTCACTTTAAACCACCATCGAGTGTGCGACAACTTCCGATTGCCATCCGATGTGTGTTTTAGCCATGTAATGTTGCTAAAATATGCTCGGAACAGTCAGAACAGCGATAGTGGAAGAGAGAACACAGGCAGACAACGCTGGAACACACTGAAAAGTACATGTGAAGCATTAAGCATTTAAATTATGTTTATTATTTTAATACAGCATATGTTGTAATAGGGTTGGTAACTTTTTATTTTTTTGGTAAAGAACCATTGCAAAAACTATTATTTTACTATTATAAAGAAATTGCATTTTGTGCGGGGCTTTCACTTGAATTTACACCTGAAAACATGTCCATAATAAAGTGCATTTACAGTATGCACCATTGGTGATACTCACAATTAGTGTGACTTCTGGCTGTTTATTTATTTATTTATTTATTTATTTCCCTTTTCATTTTGATAATAGTTTTGTAGTATGGTTCATAGGTGATCTATTTCAATTTCATGCAGGTGTTCAAACTCTCCTTGGTCAACAATGAGTGTTCATATGTGAGGAAGACTGCTCACATGAGTAGGCAGAGCCAAACAATTCAGCACAGTCTTGGAGGGCAGTTAAGACTGTTCTCACATTCAACATTCTCCATGTCCCTACACTTCTTTAGCATTGTATGCTAGCAGGTGACATTTTCAAGTATAATATTTGGAAAGACAACTGCCTGTAGCTCAAAACCTGCAATAGAGAGTCCAGGGATGACACTGAGCTGATAGTCTTTGAATGACATCAAAATGTCAGGGCTCGTATTTACAAAACATCTTAAGTAGCTCCTAAGTTACCCATTTAGGAGAAAATCATAAAAAATAATGGCTGTGTCAGTCCTAAATTTAGGACTCCTACATTTTTTCCTAAACCTGTGAAATATTAGGAGTAGTGAAGAGGATTTCTAAGTCATTAGGTCAAATCACAAACTATCCTCTCTGCTCAAATAAATAAATAAATAAATACATACATGGAAACCATCTCAGAAATTCTAATGGTTTCCACTAAAAATACCATGACAAACATTACAAACCATGAACTTTAACCACTAAAAAATGGTTTCCTGTAGTGTGTTTTGGGACATGTTCCATTAAGGTTTAATGGTTTTAATAAGCCACCAATAGAAGGCGACCAATTACCAGTAGAGACCAACAGGCAGCATTACACAGTTACCATTAAAGCCAATACAATTCCTATTATAACCATTAAAACCATTACAAATGATGTAATGGTTTCTATTGTCTTTTTCAGCAAGACAAATGGCTGCTGCCAGTAATCTGCCTTGGAATGTAAATGTTTTTTAAACATTCTGCATTTATTTGCACACATGTTTTCCAATGCATCTTTTTTGGTTTTGGAGGTTATCCCAACTGCAAATTTTCCTTTGACTATATCCCTGATTTCATTAACAAGTTGGGCAAGAAGTATCAAGTACAGTGTTTGTGTTCATTTTGGTTTCCTTTTAAGTTTGCATGTCTTACTGTCAGCCATGATTATTCTACTGTTAATTAAAAAGCTGTGTGTTTGCATGTCCACTAACTGTTTACGTGAAGTACACATGTAAGAGGCTGACAATTAGCTGGTAAAATCTTTATTTCAATGTGGCAAAATTTGGATTTTTTTAACATTTATTTGAATATGAGATTTCTGACAGAGACCCCTCCCCTATCAGCCAATCATTGTGTGCACAGTTAGTAGGCATGCTGACATCATCCATAGCAGCGAGGTCAACCCCACCCTTACTCTTAGCTTAAGACTTCTCTCAGTTCCTTAGTAAAAGTTTGCCTCAGCAGCTTTGTGAATAGGTTTTAAGAGAAAACTTTTAGCTAAAACCTTTTACTGCAATTCAGGAGAACTCTTAGTGGTAAGAAAAATGTTTTGTGAATACAGGGCCAGGTGTGAAAGAAATCAAACTAAGTGTATCATCACAAGTGAGTTTATTTGTGAGTTGTTTTTCAACCACCCATAGCCCAAGCATACCTATTGTCATGGTTGTTGTGTCAGGGAAATGACGAGGATGAGCGAGGAGATCCAATGCACAAACCTTTATTAAATCATCCACAAGAAGACAGGAACAGACGGGAACAGCGGGGAAATCCAAAACAAACACAACATAACCAAACAAAAACAGAAGGACAATATAATCACCGACCAACTTGAACTACACAACCAAACCTTAAATACACAGAACAAGCCAATCAGGGGGAGACAGGTGCACAATCAAACAGTGATGTAATAAATAAGAAATGGAAACGGAAAGTCCAAATATGGGCATACACAGGGGAAAACACACACACACACACACAACAGACCAAAGGGTCTGACACCTATAAGCCTAAAAAATAAGGTGGTGACAAAATTAGGCTGATGTGATCTAATAAGCACTCTAGCTGCTGCATTTTGAACCAACAAATTGCTGACAACAGCACACCTGGGTTCTTAACTTTCGAAAACCTCATAAGAATTTAATAGAAGGAAATGACGAGCTACCCAGTCTTTCATATTATTAACAACACTAGCCTAGTTGTGAAGGTTTGTCAGGTTGGGATGAAACATAAAACAGTGTATCACTGTCATAAACGAAATCTAAAGATAATGTCATTCATGGTAAGCATAAACAGTGAAAATAGCAGAGGACTTAGTACAGAGCCATGTAGCACACCATACTTGTGTTTGATGAGACATCTTTTCCCATACAAACGGTAGCAATCTGACAGGACCTAAACCAGGTTAAATCTTGTTCTAGTGCCTACATAATTCTCAAGCTATCAAAGAAAGTTTTGTGGTCTGTGGTTGAAAGATCTGACAGCACTAAAAGAAGGATGAAACTTTAAAGACATTGTTGTGGTACAGTGAGACTTAAATTCTTACTCCATCGCATAACTGAGGTGATGCTATCTCTAATATTTTAGACATGGATAATAAACCAGTTCTTCTGGGTTAAGCAATAACTGCCAGCTTCCTTGTACTGCATAAATGTTGTTGGTTTTGGTGCTTTATGTTGGTTTGGATGTCTGTTGCTTTGTGCCATTAAACCGGGGTTAACTTGTGTTTGTCTTTTTGTGGTTTTAGGCCATAACTGGTTTGGGAAAAGAAATGACACGTAGTGATTCAATACATGCTATTATACTAATAAAACAAATTATAACTATTTAAATAACGTAAGATTATTTTTAATGTAAGGCCCAGAAAAATACAATCCTCACCATTTTTTACTAATAATGTTTAATTTTAACCCTGTGAAAAATGTTTAAGCATGTATGAAATTCCTTCACTTCTCCTTTAAGTTTTGAGACCTGCATGTTGCCACCAGAAACTAATTTAGCAATTAAAAACAAAGGTTTATCTGAATGTGTGACAATATCCTCTTATATCGTTTCCCTGCCACCCACTGCTGTGTTCTAACAAGGCTCTGATATAAATTTGTTCTTGAAGTAATGTTTTTATTCTTTCATCCAATCGTGTGGACTCCTATTAAAATGACTGAATTTCTTTTTTTTTTAAATTCATAAAACAACAAATGTGACCCCATGCACACCTGTTGTCACGAATCTGTCTTACGGATTGCTCTTGTGTCTTGCCCCAATATACCTGTTTGCCAGTGTTCGACCCTGCCTGTGTTTGACCATGTCTTTGTCTAATAAAGCTTTGCGTTTGGATCCAACCGCTTCCTGTCTCCCTCGCTCCTGTTACCCCCATGTCTTAACTTGCCAAATTTTTGAGTGGTCATGGAGCGTTAATTGCATCATTTTTCATGTAACATTCCTTCTAAGATTTAAGTTGAATCAGTGGCAAGGAACCTAGTGTCACAGTGAACGCTTATAGTGCAGACAATAGTAACATGACAGCGCAGGTTCATGCACACACACCAAGTTCCACTGGTAATCAGTGAGAGAAATATTTTCATTAACGCAATTTAGTAAAATGTTTATTTGTTTTGGTAAAAAAAACCATACATATGTTGGGTGTACCGTATGTGCATGACCTTTGACAACACTGACTAATCAACCTATCAAACTAATCTCACCGTCAATCATGGATAAAGAGAAGCATAACAACTTCTAAATAGTGTCTTAAAGGGATCAGGGGTATTTTTTAATCTTTGTAAGTAATAAAACTCTTTTTCAAATCAGGCTACGCAGCTAAAGTAAAAATTAGGGCTCATCACCCCATGAAATTGAGGGCCGGAGTGAGCTGAGCTCATTAACATTTAAAGCAAATGCAACAGAATTTCTTGCTCTAAAAGGGCTGATTCTGACAAGGTAAAAAAAAGTGTCTTTTACACTACCACAGAGAAATTTTAAAGTATGTTACAGACTTTTCATTAAGACCCTAAAGTATCACCTTGTGAAAAATGGGCATCCGATGATCTCTTTAAATAAATAGTGTCCTTTTGTCTGGTTTGCACATATATTTGCTAATGTATAATTATTTAAGGAAAAAAACTATGCTATTTAAAGAGTAAACAATTGCTAATTAAAATCATATTGTTACATTAACCATTTTCTGTGGGTGCCACTGGTTGTCCTGTATACTGTATCAACAGAACAGCTGCTGTTTTACAAAAGCGTGCATGTCAGAAGCAACAGGGAAAATGTAAAACAAACAAAAAATGAGGAAACGGCTAATACCTGTTTGTCAGGGGAACACACCTGAAAAATGTAGTTATTTCCTTTTTGGCTTATTTCCTTTTTGTTAAATAAAAGATACCGCTGTAAAACTGTAAAATGTAAATCATGCATTAAGGAAAGAAATACCTCAAACGCTTCAAACAGCACATGTATTTGTCAGAGTACTTGACAAGGCAAGCTGCCTGACAGATACTTTTGCTTTAGTTCAAGTGCTTTTCATAAAGTACTCTCATGTTTAACATTAATCTGGTCTTGCATTTTCCAACAGAAACTAGCTCTGTGTCCTTACTGTATTCTTCACTATTGTGGCATAAATGGTGGATGATTTTGGCGCACAGAGATTTAATGATCATCACATTAGTTGTTGGTTATTATCGATTCTATAGATCTGTTTTAAAGTATTTATTTGTTTATTTGTCTACAAGTTGTCCTGTGTACTACCTTTTGTTAAATTGTATCTTGTTTTGCTAGCTACTAATTAGGAAGCTAAAAGAGTTCAATTTCAAATTCCTTTTGCATTAAGTGTGTAAGGTCCACCCAACTGGTCCAATGAAGCAGGCGCGCAGATAGGGCCCCCCAGCCATTTTTTTTTTCCACAAGAATACCAACATCTTCACATTCTCTGTTTAAGACGTGTTTTTTTTTTTTTACTTTAGCTTGAAAACCAAATTCTTCTGTCCTCCATCATTTCCTCAATATTTTTGCCGTGAGCTTCACGCACCCTGGCGCTCGTGCCAAAGGCCCTTATTGTTTTTCTAAGGATTTTTTTTTTCAACCTTCGGGGGTTTTAGTGGGGCCTTAACATGCTCACAAACTCTTGAAAATTGGCAGCCATCAGGACGGTGCCCCCTGGAACACCTTCAGAAATCTTGATGTATAGCTCACTCATACTTGCATATATTCATATGAAACTGACATACTTATTGCGTAAGGAGGAGACCAGAGAGGGAAGTAAAACGGAATGAGATGTGGTTTATTAACAGAGCGAGAAACAATGAACATGAAACAGCAACAGATAGATGGATTAAGATGACTTTCCTGAATGTAGAGTTCAATAGCGTTCTCAATAAGTAGCAGGGAGTCGAAGGAGCACACACCGGAGATTCTGTGAAGAGTAGGGTCTGGAGCTAGCATACGGGGTAGTGAACTGTAGACCAGACAAACACTGAATGATGGAGCAGTCTATTTAAAGGGTGTGGTAACGAGAGTCAGGTGAATCCAATCAGAACTCCGGTGAGGCAGAACGAATGGGTGGCGCTGTAGGTGACGTGGCTGATAGGGGTGCCTGAGGTGAATGCCTGACACATACAGATCTCACAGAGCCAAACAATTTTCACACTCCATATCATAGGCTCTGACCAACAGGAAGTGAGCTATTCAGGGCGGTGTAAAAAGCGCATGCTCAGGTGTTTGCGATACTCCTGAGCATCTTCCACCGATTGCCACCAAACTAGGTCAACATGGTCTCAAGACAGTGGGGATGCTAAATTAACTGGGGATTTTTGATATCTCAAACGGTTTGGCTGTGGCAAGGTGATCAATTTATGGCGAGAAATGAGAAACAGGAACTGTCTAATAACCTTTGCACACTTTGTCTGATTTTGATCAAACTTCAGCAGATTGTTCGTTGTATGATGGCGATCACATAGATATGACTAGAAGTCCAGCTCTTTCCAAAGATTTGGGTCTGCTCCCTAAGAATAGCCGGCTCTTACGGCTCCCAAATGGCTCTTCATTTAGTATCATTCGGAGCCTTAAATATTAGCTCAATTTCACTGCTGAAAAAAGAAAAAACAGCTAAAACCAGCCTAGTCTGGTTGGCTGGTCTAGCTAGGCTGGTCAGGCTGGTTTTAGCTGGTTGTTCCAGCTGGTCTCTCAGCCTGACCAGCTAAGGAAGTGGCCAAAACCCCCCTAAAACCAGCCTGGATAACCAGATAAAACCAGCCAACTAGCCTAGGCTGGCTTTAGCTCTTTTTTCAGCAGGGCAAGGATTAACGTTACTTTTGTTTTTAAATGAAATGCCCAGGGACCTACGTAAATGTGTATATGTTTGCGCGAATCATTCATGATCCAGCTTTGCCTACAGCAGAAATGTGAGTGTAAGTGTTGTTTTTTTTTGTTTGTTTTTTATGGATCTTTACGAAATCGCCTTTCTTAATGTGGCAGTTTTCTGGCTAAACAGGCTAAAGTAAACATTAGGGCTCATCATTCATGAGCATCCAATGACCCCTTGAAATAAATATTGTCCTTTTGTTTAGTTTGCGCATATATCTGCTGATGTATAATTATTTAAGGAAAAGAACTACACTATTTAAAGAGTAATTGATTGCTGATTACAATCTGTTGTTGCATTTAACCAAAAACAAAAGTAAATAAGTATAACACACATTACAGTGATTTTTTTTTTTTTTTGGTATGCCACCCCAAGATTTGTTTTTCCAGGAATTTTCCAGGGGTGCCACTGGTTGTCCAGTATACTGTTGGCCATTCCAGCCAATGACTAATACTTGTTTGTCAAGAAACACACCTGGAAATACAGAGACTAATTATTTCCTTGTTGGCTTATTTCCTTTTTGTTAAATAAAAGTCAAATGCCTTGGGCACTTTGCGTCATGTCCTCATTCATTTTTGCGACTTTTCATTTATTTTAGAACTTATTAAGTACAGTACACATTTTGTTTTACCATGCCAACTACAGGACATGACGATATCCCATAAACGTTTGTAAAAACACAGAAAAGACAGAAAAGTAATCAGCAAGGATACTCCACATTTGTACATTAATGCAAATGTTATCATTTAAAACAATTAATTTATGTCAGGTTTTATTAAGATTGTTCATATGGTTTGTTTAACCTCTATATGTCAGAACAAGTCTTTTTGCTACATGGAAACACATTTGCATAATAAAGATACCGCTAACTGAAAAATGTAAAACATGCATTGAGGAAAGAAAAACCTCAAACAGCACATGTATTTGTCAGAGTACTGAACAAGGCAAGCCGCCTGCCAGATACTTTTGCTTTAGTTTAAGTGCTTTTTATAAAGTACTCTCATGCTTAACATTAATCTGGTCTTGCATTTTCCAACAGAAACTAGCTCTGTGTCCTTACTGTATTCTTCACTATTGTGGCATAAATGGTGGATGCTTTTTGCGCACAGAGGAGATTTATTGACAATCAAATTAGTTTTTGTTTATTATCGATTCTATAGATCTGTTTTAAAGCATTTATTTGTTTTTTTACTATTTAACTTTGATTCAAAGTAAGCCCTCAAGTTGTCCTCTGTACTACCCTTTGTTAAATTGTATCTTATTTTACTAGCTACTAAAAGAGTTCAGTTTAACGCCTGAATTTTTTATTAATCAGATTTCACACACTATATTGTGAGTTATATATTGTGTAAAAATATTATCTATACTGTATGATATCTTATTAAACAAGAATCCAGGGGTTAAATATTACAACCAAAGTCTTGTTAAGACTTTACTGAATGATGACTGATTAAACAAGATGATTTATTTATATGCTTGTACATTTATTTATTTGTTTATTTATCTTAACTAGTCTTAAGCTCCGCCCCCTTCTGTCCTCCCATTCTGATGGACAGTTTATAAAGAGCAGCAGATCTACTTCTCACACTCATGGACTTCTCTGCACAGGAATTAAATCAGGTTATTATTTTACTCTAGTTATGATTAATACCATTCCAGTTGTTGTTGTTGTTTTCTAATCTTTCCTTTTTCTTACATTTATTGTCTTCCATTACTATTAAATGCTGACCAAGGTTTAATGTTTTAATGTAATAGACTATCCAGAACCATGGGTGCCACGGTTTCAGTTGACAATCGGACTCCTTATACCTGGTACTTTGCCACTCAAGATCGTGGGGTAAAAACTTTTCATTATTCATTGTTAATTTTGTCTTAGTTAGCATGTCCTGTAATTAGCCAGACAGTAACTGAGAGAATGACATCATTTCTAACAACATCAGTTTGTATTTAATGTATTTTTTTTCACTGCTTTTCTAATGGAAACGGATGTATGATTTTTGCTCCCCAGTACACAAAGGTTGGTCCTCACTGCACCGAATCCTATGACGAGTCCCTGGCTGTCCATCGCTACATCTACATCAGATATGAAAATCACTTGGGGAATAGTTTTGTGTGTGAGTTTAACACCCATAAAGGCAGCACGTCTTTTATCTTAGAGGAAACCTTCGACCGCTCCCAGATTAAGATGCACTGCACCTCTGAGGGCTTCTCTCGTTACTGTCCCAACCACGGTAAGTTCCTTCAAACATATGCTAAACATACAAAAATTCACCCCAACCATCACACCCATATGTGCTTGTTATTTCCTCTTTGCTGTCGAATTACAGAAAAATCCATGTTTTTAGCTTGTGTGTTCTTTGGTTTGTTTTTCTGCAGTGTTTAATACAGTTACCACTTTTAAAATCCCCAATGGAGCTCGACCTGTAAGAGTATTTTGTTGTGTTTGTTTTGTAGGACAGGGTTTTACCACTCTTTTGCCATATCTCTAGCCCTTTTATAATTAATGGCTCCTTGTTAAATAGTTCTTTTATTTTGGGATCAAAACTTGAGATCTGGGCCCGCCCTGACGAAAATTAACCATGGTTTTACTATAGTAAAACTGTAGTTAACCATGACTGTAGTAACAGTGTTTTTTTTTTTTTTTTTTAAAACATGGTTCTGATACCATGGTTATATTGTAGTAATACTACAATAAAAGTGTAGTAAACCATGACTGTTGTAGTGGCTTCTTATTAAACATTTGGCCACTTCCGTGTGGGAAAGTAAAACTGACGCTGCTCCAAAGCCTGCATTGATCAAAACCTTGTGTTTATTGTAACAAAAACATAAATACTTGAAAAAATTAGACAAAACTGTGTAGTGAGGAATAGTGGCTGCAGGTCAAAAACTGTTCCCCTGCCATTGACACATCACTTCCTATTTAAGATGGCTACCCACATGAAATGCCAACGGGGTTGCAATTAATCTCATTCACCACAGGGGAAGCACAGAAAATACAAACAAAATGCAATCAAAAGTACATAGGCTATAGAAAAACACTATACAACAATATTAACGCCTTTATGGCTCCTACAACTGTAGTAACTGTGGTATTTTTTGATACTATTGTTTTACAGTAGAGTAAAACTGTAGTAACCATGCCTGTAGTAACCACAGTTTCACTAAAGTAGGTTGTTTTACATAACAGGTTGTATTATTACATAACAAAAGTTGTGCAATGAACTTCTACCAAATAATAAACAGAATAACAAGTTACTATTCTATGATACAGACTTTATTAAAGCACTTATATCGTATATGAAAGAGAGTATAACCCGTAATATATAACAATGTTTACCTGTGACATAAAATTATTACTATATATATATTTGATCAAAACATATATATATTGGAGAAAAAGTAATGCAGTGCAGTGGTAAAAATCGCTAATTTATGTATAAAAAGAGCATTAAGAAACTTGTTCCACTGTAAAACTGTTTTATCTACAGAAAATAACAGTGTATTTAGAAAATAAATATATAGATGTACACTACATTTACATCTTGTTTGTTTGGTCAGCAAAGCAAATGAACATGGCTTAGTTGTGTACCTTAAAATACACAGTATCATACAGCCTACATCCCTAAAATGTTTTCAAACACATCTGGCATGAGCAAAAGCAGATGTTTGTATTCTATACTGTACATCCTACATAACAGATCCCACCGACAATCTTCATTTTAAAAACATTACTTAAAAAGAGGTTCCTTTCATTTAAACGGTTTTAAACATAACACAAAATGCATTTAGAAGAAATAAACAGTACTTTTAAGGATGTTTAAAATGATATTCACTCACATGAGATGAAGACTTCAGTAAAATTCAAATCATTGGTCTACGTTACTGCATGTGAGCAGACGAAGACCAGCCGAGTACTTCTCACTTTTTCTCTGTGAAGGTGATCTGTGCTTTCAGAAATGTGTGCGTGATGCTGCATCACTTCCAGTAGTTGTCAGTAAGAAGTCCAGTGAAGAATGTCATATCGGCCAGTAGGTTACAGTCCAGATGAGGCTGCACAGTTGTGTATTTCACCCCATATGGACTCAAGACCTAAAAAAGAGAAGAATATACCATATTAATACACATCAATTATTCACTTTCATGGCTACTTCCCATGTAATAAATGTCCATTCAGATGATGTTATCACAAAATAAACCCTAACAGGGTGATCAGGACACTAAAGCCAAGTATAAATAATGTAGATTATATGACTAGCTGAATGTATCATCCTTTATGTAGACACTTGCAAGGGTTAACATTAAAAAAAAATAATTTACTAGTCTCACACACACCGATACATACCTTTAATTGAACAAAAATTGTGTTGAACTCGTGGGAAAGAGATGGAGAAAGAACTGGACTGAGACAATTGTGACCAAAAAAACATACAGCCTCAGAGTTCAGTCTAGGGATATTTTTTCAGCTCTTACTCACCCTGGTGTTGTTCTTTTGTTCTTCTCTCTTTTGGTCCACATGCTCGTCCATATAATGGCAGTAAACAGTGGCCAGCTTTGGGGGAAAAAAGCAAAAGTAACACATAATGATTGGTTTTCTGATACAATTTCCATGCAATGGCATTCAATCATTTTCAAGCTCAGAACGTAACAGCAGACCTGCACAAAGACTAGGGTTGGGTATAAAAAATGGATTCCAATTCCAGAATCAGATACTTAAGGTCAGGAATCGGATACTTGTGAAATGAAAATTTTGATTCCGCCTATCGATTCATATGTGCAGTTTTTTTTTTCTTTTTTCGTCTGTGAGAACCTTGCTCGCTAATCTAATCGCATAGCGCTCCAAAGTATGGCTACACTTGCGATCAGAAGTCAAAACAGCAAAGTATAATATTTGTGATAAGAAAAACATGTTGCAATAGAGGTGTCACCACCAATATGACAAAGCATTTTAATTTAACAGATCATTAAAGATCACATGATTCAAGTACCAGCGTACCTGTTCTTGAATTACAATGATTTATGAGTTTGATTCCTCAACCTTTTTTTCCGTCATACGTACTGGTGTGATTTCAACATACAAATCTGCGTTCGTGCTGCCGCTGACCTAAAGAGAGACACTGTCATATGAATGAAGCAGTTTCAGTCTTTTCAACCACACAGTTCATTATTTCTGTGTTACAGACTTTCAAATAATCACAGAAGTACTGGAATAAAAGTTCATAGTTTGGATATAAACACTGATATGTACGGTAAACATCAGATTAGAGTAAATCATCCTTTTGAAAGTTAATTTTACATTCCAAATAATGTTAAAGATTTATCGGTTACGTCGTTATGCCAGTAGGTGGCGAAAGTGGGCTGTTAATAATGTGTTTGTCTTTGATCATTCATTCAAAAACACTGATTTATCCAGTAATGAACCAAGTAAATCTTGAGTGAATCACTGAATCATTCACCTATAAATTAGGCTTAAATGTGGTTTTGTTAAGTTGTCCAATGTTTTTCTTTTCTTTAGAACCGTAAGAGAACCACAGCTTCAATTAAAAAAAAAACACACAACCACAACAACCCAATTTATCCAGAATCACGCAGCTCTATTCATCTTGTTTTTATGTAGCCTGTTGTTTTTTGTTCATGGTATTTAGCTGCAACTAAATGTTTAGCAAAAAAAAAAAAAAAAAAATGCTTGATATCTATTCACATTGGAATCGAAATCGATAAGAGGAATCGGAATCGATAAAATTTCATGAATGCAAGAAAAGGAAACAAGAATGCACAAATGAGGAACTGAGCAGCACCCAGACAGATACAGAAGTATAGGTTTTTCTCACCCAAGGCTATCATATGAGTCATATGGACTAATTGCATCATGATTGACATTCCTTTTAAAACTTGAAAATTATTGGGCTTTTTTGAATGCCATTACATAGAAAAACAAACTGGAACATTCTTTCAAAGTTCAGAGTTCAAAGTTACAGGGATGTCACAATTCTGTCACAATGCACCCTCTGGCATCCAGTATGAATGAAACCCATCCTATGTTGCGTAACAATCTAAAAAAAAAAAAAACCTCTCTCAAAAGAAATATTAAGCAGACATAATCCACACATTCAGTGTTACAGGTGTTCACAGAAGTAATTTGTTGTTAATTTGTTGCAAATTAAAAAAAGCTATTAGAACCGAACCAAAAACCATGGTTAAATTATTTGTTTGACAAAAGCGATGGTTTTATCAATTTACTTACCACTAATGCACTTAAATTGCTAACAGAACAGGACAAGTCCTATTCCTGCAAAATAAAAATAAAAGATTTTAGAAAGAACAACATGATATACTATATACAGTATTTATTATACATCCATTAATAGCCCTTGACTTTAAATTGCACATGAACAAAAAAAAAAGGATTCCAGGCTAATACAAATGCTGTATAACCATCAGGCGTCGTGTGCAGGAAGGAGGAGTAGGGACGAGGAAATCAGGTACACGCACTTTATTAATATAATCCAAACAAGGAAACAGGAACAGCAGGGAAACCACACACTAACACAACGAAAAGTAACATTAAAGGACACTAAGAACCGACAAAGACCAATAAACTAAATCAAACTTATATAACCAGGCTAATGAGACAAGGACAGGTGTAAGTGATTAAACAATGACGTCATAAGAAACGGAACAGGAAAAACCAAATAAGGAGACAAGAGGGAAAAACCAACAAAACAGACCACAGGGGTGTGACAATAACATAGCATTCAACATGAACTTAGAGTAATTAAATTATTGACTCTTTTGAGTCGGTTCTATTTAGTAAATGAAGCAATGCGTCACGTTATCAGAAGGATGAAACCAGAGGCAGATGTTAGGTGCAAACCAAACAGGAGTTTTATTGACAAGATGGTATGAGTGGAGTGCACAAATGGGTTGAGCAATGCTTATCTGTGAGTTTGTTGTATAGTTGTAATGGTTGATCAGCCGAGGTAGTAATTTCAGCAGAGAGTCCAGAGTGAAGCAAAGGAGTTCCACGGGGAAGAGCAAGGAGAGGTCTGGAGCTAGCATCAGGGTTGTGAACGGTAGACCAGACAAGGGAGTGCTGACTGCTGGGGCTTTATATAGGGTGGTGCTAAGTGGGAACAGGTGAGTGCAATCAGTACTCCAGTGAGATGGAACGGGTGTGTTGTGACGTAGGCAGTGGGGGTGGCTGAGGTGAATGCCTGACAATATGTCCCGTGAATCTGTGGTTTACTTTAAGAGTTAAACCACAGCATCACGGGGCTTGCTTTTACAAAACGGGTATTCCATAAAAATACATATTTATTATTAATTGTATAAATAAAATAAACGTATAGCAACTCTCTCTCACACAACAATGTAGTTCTGATAGCAAAAAGGTTGCCAAGCAATACAGATGCAGTAGCACATTAATAATTATGGTAATAATGACCAATGACTGATTGAAAAAAATAAAAATAACAGTCCAATACATGAACAAGTAATTCTTAAGAGTCAGTTTTTTTAATGAATTGTTTAATTAATGTTTAATTGCCTGATCTGCAAGATTTTACGTTACAAAATATGTTTTTTGTAGTAAAACCATAGTAACTTCAAAATTAACCATGGTTTTACTACAGTAACTGTGGTTTATTTTGTGGTTATTATGGTTTTACTACAAAAACCATAGTTAAACCATGGTTACTGTAGTAAAACCATGGTTAATTTCCGTAAGGGCGTATGTATAAAACCCAGAAATGCTCTTAAGAATGGTCTTAAACTTTGACTAAAGTGTCAAAAAATTCTTAGTAAAAAGTAGGACTTTTGTAAGAGTAGGAGACTTTTATAAAGAAGCTAAAAGCAACTTTCAGTAAAGTCTATGACTGATTCTTAAGTGTTGACTGAGGGGACACTTAAGTGTTGTGAACTAAGAACTACAATGAACCCAAAATGGCGGCCCTTGACCTCTATAACAGCCACAGCACCACAACACCAATCATTAATTTAACTACCATAAAATCATTTAATTAAGACACTATTTAATATTTCAATGTATTTTTAAATGCTTTGCATTGTGCAAAATTATCACAAATTATTATGGATGTTTTGAAATCCGTTTCTATTGGTGTGTCTCTTCATTTACAGTTGGAGCAATGATGTGAACATGAGTCAGTAGGAAAGTCAATGAACTGCCATATAGTAGTGAACAAGATGGAAGAAATGTGTTACTGATTTTGTAAGCATATCGCTTTTTTTTTTTCTTATAACAATGCAATGAAAAATGGCAAATTGTGCAGTCATAATTTTTGGCCATGCTGTTGTACAAAAAAATTTTGAACATGCAAAAATTAGAGGACTGACAAAATGTTAAAAACAGATTATGTGCTAGTCAGCATCAATGTTGCTAATTTAGCGCTAAGTGTTTAGTGACTTCCTTCATCCCTTTTGAGACTTCATTCAAAAGCCTAGCACCAAAATCAATTTGTTGGACAAACCATTTAGATTACAACACTCTCCCACTGATATATTTATATTTATATAGATCAGTGAACTCGTTATTATGACCTCATCCTCATCAGCTAGATTTAGCGACTGTTTTAGCTACTTTCAACTAAAAGCAGTTAGCAACACTGATCAGCGTTTCTTTTTCTTTTTCTTTCATATCTTGATGGTTTAGTGTCACAGTATTTAAGACCCTGCTTACTCTGTCACCGGTGCATTGCTGCAATTTTCCAGTTTCCCAGTTTCCAAGAAAAAAAAATTGTAATTACTACTTTTATTTCTGCAGTTAGAACTTTGTTTTGTAGAGTGGAATAAGTTAACTTTTTTACTTGGTTAGTTACAAAAAAACAACAACAACAAATTGCTTGATGATGAGGTTTGTATCATCTTATCAATTTGATATCAATAACTAGGTTAGGAGACCTCTCCAGCTATCTTAAATCATTCAGGAGCTGAGACATAGTCTTAATCTTTATGAATCACTCTTAGTCTAGGTATAAGAGTAAAATTACATAACTCTTAGAATTTTAACACACTTAAGATTAAAACAAATCACAAGGGAACAAATCACAGAATGTGACAGAGCTCATGTTTTAAAGTCAAACACACAATGAATAATTCACTGAAACTGTGACTTGAGTCTCTATTCTCTCTGCAATCTCTGATGTAATCAGTCTGGTTTTTATTATACATTAGAGCTGCTTTGGACTGATTGTTTGAATGGATTGGTTCAGTGCAGTGGTTCTTAATTCCAGTCCTTGCGATGCTCGCTCTGCACATTTTGTATGTATCTCTTAGCATTTCAAACGTTTGTTCTTTTTTCCGCCATAAGTGCCCTGCAAAGTGGACTACAGGATATTTCGCCATGATTCCAGTTTGAGGGGAGCATATATGTTCCATTCAAAGGGCATTAAAATATGCAAAGATGTGAATTTAATTGTATTTTTTTTTACAGAGGTATATTACGTCACACTGCACACTTCTCTAGTAAGTTTCGTCTGTGTGAAGACGCTGCAGGCTGTGGCATAACGTAAATCCATGTATGAATGTTCCGAAGTGAAGTAAACTTCAAAGGATTTCCGGTGCTCAGTGAGCAAAGAATACTGTGTAGGGACAATGTAAATTGGTACACAGTTCATGCATGGAGCTCTCTTCTAACAAGCTAGTTATCTGAATTAGGTGTTTTAAGTAAGAGAGACATGCAGAGAAGGGTGTTGTGAAGCTGGAATTATGAACTGCTGGCTTACTGGATCAATTGACTGAAACGGGTGCCCAAACTCGGTCCTGGAGGACCAGTGTCCTACAGAGTTTAGGTCCAACGTGATCACTTCAACACATGTGCCGGGAAGTTTTTAGCATGTTTAGTGAGAGTTTCATTAGTTTGATTAGGTTTTTCTGATTGGGGTTGGAGCTAAACTCTACAGGACACTGGCTCTCCAGGACCAAGTTAGGGCACCCCTGGACTGAAATCCTGGAGTTTAACGCCTTAAAACAGGGGTGTCAAACTCAGTTCCTGGAGAGCCACAGCACTACAGAGTTTAGATTCAGCTAATCAAATCCTTCAGGCTTATTTGGAAACTACATGGTCTGTGTGTTGGAGCAGGGTTGGAACTAAACTCTGCAAGGCTGTGGCCTCCAGGAACTGAGTTGGACAGCAGTGCCTTAAAATGACCTGATAGAAAATAGAAAAGCTAAATCGGGTTAAACTAGAAATTTCTGCCTACCAGTTTACAGGTTCTTGCACCATTGTAGATGCGTAGTGTGATACACTCTTGACTCCCCAGATCCTCTAACTGCAGATGCTGTCTTTAAACAGGAAAAAATGAACAAGATGAAATACAGAGACAACAAGAGGAGGAGAGAAGACGTCTGGAACGTTTGGAACGGGAGCAAAGGATTCAAGAGGAGCTGGACAGAGAGAGTGAATCATCCAGACTCAAGCTTTCTCGAGCAACTGAACGGCTTCGTGAAAAACAGAGCTTCAGAGGTCGCAGGCAACATCACGAACGCACACAAGTTCTTCATCAGCAAATAGAAGATGACGCTGCTGCGATTGAGAGGAACGAGGTATGACTTTAATTCAAATTGAGCAACATTTACTGTATATATAGCATGTGATAAAGTATCACCTTTTTACTAAGACTCAGTTTTGTTTTTGACTTACATTTATGCAGGTTACTGATGTTGAAGAAAAATTCAAAGACCTTTTATTAAAGTACCAGGTCACAGAAGACAAAAAGATACAGCACTACCAGATCTGGAGCAGGATCAAAATACTGCAGAATGAACTTGCAGTTCAATATTGTAAAGAAAACAACCTTTTAGTATGGTCTCAGTTTACCTTTGATCATGCTGTACAATATAATGAACTGTCTCTTACAGAGAAGCTCACAGTTCTTGAGGCATCTCTACAGTTCATTATGTGCAGTAGCACTAAAGATGCTAACAATGATGAAGATCAGCCACTTGGCTGGGAGAAAAAGTATGACTATTTCTTGGGTTTGGTGGAGCAGCTTCATGTCACAAGTCCAACTTTGGCCGAACGCATATTATTAAATGTACTTGACACAATCTCAGAGCTTTCACCACAAAGTAGGGACATTTTGGGTCAAATGATGTTCAGCAGAATCTGGACACCAACAGAAATAATGCTCTTACTTTGCAGAAGTCCAGCTATCAAATGCCATCAGCTCGATTCAGTTCTCCACACAGCACAAACCTACCACCTGGAATGCATCCTCGTACTCTCTGCTTTCATGAACGACAACCCTTTAAACTTTCTTCAAGAACAAATAAAAAATGACAAGGAAAAAGATGCTCATACACTTGTGAAGGAACTTTGTGAAGCAAACTGCCCAGAGGAAATCTTGGTGCTGTTGAAGGATGTGCTCAGATACATGGAGTTGGAACTCCCAAAATATCAATTGATGGACCTTACCGAGAAACAAATTGGCGAACTGAAAAGGAAGATAACATCTCTTAATTTTACAAACCTCGATGTCAACCTTTTGAAGGACGTATTAATTGGAATGTCAATAGCAGTGAAAGACTGCTCAACAATCATCACAAAAAACAATATGAAGATTAAAGGCTATTTTCCAAGACTTACACAACTAGCATCTTTGCTCTTGCTCCTCCTGGCACAGGTGACACAAAATAAGGGATGTCTTCTAGAGATTGGCACAGGTGAGGGCAAGTCCTGTATCTTAGCCATGTTTGCAACAATTCTGGCCATTCGTGGAACAAAAGTAGACATTGTTACAAGCTCTCCGGTTCTCGCCCGGAGAGACCAAGAAGAGTGGAAAAAGCTTTTTAAAAAGTTTGGTGTCACCTCATCTGTAGTACCTCCATGTTACTCAAGTTCCTATTCAACGGAAGAACAAGAAAAACGTCTTCAAGTGGCTTACAGGCAACAAATAGTATATGGCACAGTGGGAGCCTTTGCAGCAGACACACTTAAACAGGAATTTGAGAAGAGGACTACTCGCGATACAAGAGAGTTTGAACTTGTAATAGTGGATGAAGTGGACTATATGACCTTGGACAATGGAGTTCAAGTAACATTCTTGTCCCATGAATCTAGTGGATTTAGGCATGTGGAACAAGTGCTTTCCAACATATGGGCCATGATATCCAGTTGCCAACCGATTGAAATGCTTAAAACAGGGGAGATAAAATGGGCGACAAGGATACAATGCTTTCATAAAGCCGCAACGGCAGCCGTTATGGGACTGGAAACATCAGACAACTTTTCTGCAAATGAGATCTTGTCGCCCGGAGTGACTTTGGGTTTCTACACCCATGAAGATATTGAAATGATACATCAAGCTGAGAGTAAGGAAGAAAATGAAGGTGATGGGTATGAGGACAGTATGTCCAAAGCACTGTCTGAAGTTATGAAAAAACTTGGAGTTTCACAACAGTGCGATCTCCTGAGTATATTTGAGGAGGTTTTGGAAAAGAGTGTAGTGTTTAAGTGCTATTCTTTAGACAACAAAAAAGCCAAAAGTATTGAAGCTCAGGAAAAACAAGGTGACCTGAAAGTTGAAATGCTACTGCTGGAAGGAGGACTGGCATGTGAAATTATGTCTGAGAAATCGCTCATTGATGCAACTGTAAGCACAATAAAGTCATCTATTAAGTACTCAGATAACCTCCAGACAGCTGAAGAATCCAACAACTTCATCATCATCCCTGTTTTCTTGAAAAGCTACGTTGAGAATCAGTTACCAGTGTTTGTCGAGAATGCGCTAAAGGCTGTTGAGATGACGCCTGGCAGAGAATACATGATTGACACCTCACCGGCTGCTGAAAGAGACGTCACCAACAGTCAAGACAGAGGCAAGTACAATGCAGTAATTCCAATTGACTTCAAAGCTAGTGGTGTGCTGGAGAAAAACAAGAAGTGGGGTAATGGTCTGCAACAGTTTTTAGAGTTCAAGCACCAGCTTGCGATTTCACCGATATCCAATGTGACAAATTACATGTCAAATTTCCATTACTTCAAAAGGTTCCTCAACGGGAGAGGTATATTTGGCGTTTCTGGTACATTAGGAGGTAAAGCAGATCAGGACTTTCTGGCTAGACATTATAAAGCAACAAGCTACATTGTACCTCCACATCGCCAAAAAAGGGTGGTGGAGCTACCAGTCATCCAGGTGAAAGATGGGAATCACCTGTGGATCCAGACTATTTGTGAAACTTCATGGAAAGTAGCAAAGAGAGGACAAGTTGTCATGGTAATTTGTGAAGACGTTAAAACAGCAGATGAACTACACAAGAAAATACAAGATGAAGGCAGATTTAAGGCAGAACAGATTACTCTGTACACGATCAGTGAGAAGCACAACATTGAAAGAGAGAAATTCTGTGCAGGCAGAATCATCATTGCTACAAATCTTGGAGGACGGGGGACAGACATAAATGTTGATGAAAGTGTGAATAAGTGTGGTGGTATTTTTGTTCTGCTTACTCACTTTCCACACAACCGAAGAGTGGAGAAACAAATATTTGGTCGTACGTCTCGAAAAGGCAATCCTGGGATGGTCCAGATGGTTTTGAACTGTGATCATCTAGCACCCGCTTACCAAGGTCAGTCTATAGAAATCATGCGAAAGCTAAGAGAGGATTATGAAATTAAACGAATCCACAACATGGAAAGCGATGAGCTAGTTGAGATAAACCTAAAGGAAAATCTGTTCTCCACATTTTGTAAATTGCTGAAGGACTTTGATGGGCATTACTCAGAGACTGAAAAACTGGACCCCACGCAAATGCAGCTCAAAAATATTCCTGATTGCTTTAAACGTCATCAGCATTGGTTTGATTATCAGCCTGCCGTCAATGCTTTGAAAGAATCTTGGGCCTTGTGGTTAACCCTTCATGAGGATCACATCAATAGGCATGATGACTTTAGACAACTTGAAGAAGACCTTAAAAGGACAATAAATGAAACAAGTGGAAAGCTGCTGCGAGGAGAATGTGACAATTTCTATGATCACGTCAAACAGGCAATTGTTAGAACTGAGCTTCACTGCCGTGAAAAATCTAGTAGTGATTATGGAGCTAAATCCTATTGGCAAAAAGTTGCAAACTCCGACCCACACTACAGGGCTGTGGCACTCTATAATCAGGCGTACATCACTATTAACCTTGGTAAAGGTAACTATAAAGCAGATGCTATGAGCCTGCTGGCAGACGCAAAGAAATGCATTGATGTCTACATCTCAGAAGTCTCAAACACAATGGTCTCATGTAATCTATCCGTCATTGGAAGCAAAGATCACAGCACAGACAACAACAACTTTCAGAGTCAAATGGAGGCCAGAATGAACATCTTTAAGTCTTGGATGACGTACATTGATAATGCACTGACTAAACTTAAAGAGCTGGAAAACGACAACAGTGAAGTCATTACAGAAGACTGTTCAGTCTACATGCTGTCTGAAGAAAAGAACTTCATCATCACTAATGAGCTGAGATCGTTATACGACTATGGCCTCGGTGTTGTTTTTGAGGTGAAAAAGAAGCCAAAGTTTTGCTTTGATGCTTTGATATGTTTTATACTCGGGGTGGTGCAGGTTCTTGCTGGCATTCTTGTTTGTGCACTGACACTTGGAACAGCCAGCCAATTTGGAACTGCCCTGATTTCAGAAGGAGTGTCTGACATGATCAGTGGAATAGAGGGGATGATAAAGGGCACATTTGATTGGGCGTCATGGGCAATATCTAAGAGTATCAGCATTGGGCTTTCTTTGATCACAGCTGGCTTTAGTAATATCAAGAAAGCACTTCCCTCAGTATTTAAAGTGACAAAAAGTCTCCTTAATGGTACAAAGTCATTCTCTTCTGTTGCATCTGATTTCATCAAATCAGGAAAGGCAGTGTTTACTTCATTCAAAGGAGGCGTTCAGTCAAGTTTATCGTCCGTCAGTAAGGAATCTTTTAAGTCTGCAATGAAAAACATGCCCTCTTATACAGTGTTCAAACAGAACTTCAAATCTGCAACTAAATATGCTGTTCAGGAAATCGGTAAAAAGTCTGTGGTTACTGCCATTAAGTACACAACCAATAAAGACCTTCAGGAAGTCTTTAAAAAGATTTTACAAAGCAGCTTTGAGAATGTTGTTACTTCATCAGTGAAGCAGAGCAGTAAACTGGACCAGACTCTTGTGGAGTTTATCAGCTCAGATGTTCCGAAAGCTGCACTGAAAAAAGAAAATTTCAAGATTGACCAGAATAATGAGATGCAAGTAAAAAAAACAGTTGGTATGCTCTGTGAAGAGATAATACCTCGCCTCAAACTGGACTGTACCACAGCACAAGATGTTATCAGCAAACTCTCTGAGGTGTGTGGAGCAGCAGAAGAACTTTTGAATAAAGTAAACCTGAAAGTAGATGAGTGCTCATCTCTTGTTCAAATACTGGGTGCCATACCAACAAAGGAGATAATAGATCAGAAATTTGTTCCTGAATTACTGGAGAGCATCAGTGAGCTTCAGAAGGAAATGACCAAGTATGACCAAGATGGACGACACCATTTACACGATGTACAGCGCCTTAAAGAAGAAATTCTACAGACTATCGCCCAGAATGTGTCTGAGCAATTCATCAGCTACTGTTTAGAACAAATCAATTCTTCAATGACAATCAAATTTAAGAGTCATTTGAGCAGTGCTGCAGGAAAGGCGGTGGACAACATCATGCGCAGACATAAAACCCAGCGTTTCTATGATGACCAGAGGGGAAAACACAACAAGAGATCTGCAAGCCACAAGGAAGTGGAACAGCTGTCAGATGAAGACAAATCAAATCTGATGCAGTATACAGAAGATATGTGCAAAGACAATCAGCCTACAACAGCCCTCGATGTGTATGTGCTCACAAAGAGCAACCTGCTCAGTGGAAGAGGAATTGAACTCAATGTCATTGATGAAAATGGAAAACAGCTCACTGTGGAACGTTACCCAGGAACCAATAAATCAGCAGGAGATATAAAATTGAGATTAACCAAAGCTGCAAAAGCCACACATCCATCACAGTAAGACTAATCATTGGAGCGTTATATATTTTACATAAAAAAATAAATTTTAGTGTTAATGCTTATGAACTTTGTGTACTGATTGTAGTTCCTTTTAATTTTAAAAACAGAGTTGATACACAGCTGTACAGCGGCCGTTTTGACATTGTACAAGATGATGGCAGAATAGTCAGCGTTAACTCGAATGATCAGAACACTCTTTATCAAGCTGTAGCACAGGCAACTGGCAGCGAGACAAAGGACCTAAAGAAGGAAGCTTTGATGCTACAAAACAAAGTGAAAAATGAGGTGAGTAAACTTAGTTTCTTTATGTGACAATGTGTGCCCCTTCTGAGTGACAGATTTTATTCCAGATCGGTTCATGACAGACCGATCAACTGACAGATAATTTTGTTCATTTCCGAGGGAAATTCGCAAAGATTTCGTCACTACTATGGAAGTTTATCACCAGGTTACCTTTTCGGAAAATATATGAGCTGAAAATGTGGTTTATTAGCCAGCCCAGCTCATGTCACCTCCTGATAAAATATATAACAGAATTCCTTTGTAAGGAATAAAACACTCAGGGGGTGCTGTTATAGAAAAATAATCAATACTGGGTTATTTTTTAACTGGTTATTTTGACCACCCCAAAGTTAAAGGAGAAGCCCACTTCCAGAACAACAGTTTACAAATAATGTACTCACCCCCTTGTCATCAAAGATGTTCATGTCTTTCTTTCTTCAGTCTTAAAGAAATTATGTTTTTTAAGGAAAAAAAATCTGGATTTTTTCTCCATATAATGGACTGCTATGGTGCCCCGAGTTTGAACTTCCAAAATGCAATTTTAATGTCTTCAAACGATCCCAAATGCAGTTGTAAATGATCCCAGCCGAGTAAGAAGGGTCTTATCTACCAAAATGATCTGTTATTTTCATTAAAAAATACAATTTATATACTTTTTAAGGTCAAACGCTCGTCTTGTCTCACTATATTCCCCTATATCACTGTTTTACCTTTTTTATTAAGGGTGTTTGATTTTCTTTGCATGTTCACTTTGCAAAGACTGAGTCGGTACTTCTGCAGTGATGTAGGATGATTTTGAAAAGATTTTTTAAGTTGAGGGAAAAAATACGCTCAGAGTTATTCGACATACACTAACTGTCTTCAGCTAGAATACACAAAGTTCCCCCAACCCTGTGTAGAGTAAGTGGTACAGAAAATGGATGGATGAGTATCTGTTTCCTGACCAATCAGTGAACAGTGTTACTCAGTCATCTGCATGTGACAAGAGATGATCAGGATTATGTTTAATCTTAGACTTGTAATTTCTCACTAGATCCAGACAAACCTTGAAACGTACACACCCCAGCTTATTCTCCAGAGAGGATACGACTTCTGTCACAAAAACCCTGGAAAATACAGCATCACTGGAGGAAGTCAAAAGAAGGCAGACGTTGTAATGCAGAAATACCTACAGAGTGTTAAATTCATCAGAAGTGGCGAACAAATCCTCATCAAAATGTACCATCTTGGTTTTGTTGGTGAATATAAAAGGTAAAGAATCTGATTGCTGTAGGTATTGTCTGTTATTTATTCACAACACAGTAGCATTGTGTATATGTATGTGTATCGTCAAGAGGATGCTCAAAAACTTACCTGAGTTCTAAATTAGCTAATTAGTTTAAATAAACAGATGTCATGCTAATTTCATTCTTTCAAATTGTCACTGATTCTCGTTCTTTCTGGTCAGTGTTGTGAGTGTTCGGAGGTCCAGTAAGAACACCACACCACTTCACACGAGCCATATTCCACCAAAGGACTCCATCAGACTAGCTCAGACGGTCATAGAAAACCCAAACTCACTGAGTGAGTTTAAAAGTAAAAACCCAGTGCTTTATGAACTAATCAGCAGCATAAAGACTGACGATAGTGGATGGAACCTGATTGCCATGGAGGTTCTGGGACAAGACCACAGACGAGCTTTAACTACGGGCCCAAGCAGCCACTCACAGATGGCCAGGTAACATTCACACCCGCTGTGTTAACAGTTGTTTATTTTATAAAAACAAAGAAAAAGATTACATGTGCTTTTAACATTTCTTTTCCTCAGAAAACTTCTGGCAGACACCATAATTAGTGGAGACGTGGAGCTTCTGCTGAAACGCTGCATGATTCTACATCACCCGCTTACCTCACAAAAGCTGAGAGAGGCTCTAGGTAAGAAACTCGGAGCATGATCTACTCTCCAGCTGATATATAAAGTATGTAATTATAAAAATAAGTATGTATGTATGTTATATATTTCATATTTTATAATTACATACTTGTGCATGACACAACTGATAGTCTAAGCATAGAAGAGCTGGTATGTTGCCACACTTAACAACATTGTGTGTAATTCCAGGTGAAAGCATTCCCTCTCAGTGCCACGTTTTGACAGATGAAGGAATCCGAGGCTACTACAAAGCGGGATACCGAAACCTGGTGTCAGAGTACACCCGCATGGGAATCCTGGATCAGAAGCAGTGTGAGCGTCTGGACGAGTGGGTGACTCGTGACCAGCACGAAGACATGAACACTGCAGAGTACCGCCAGGTTCTGAAGGGGTTACAGTGAAAATGCCTAGTGTTAATGAACACAATGCTTCTTCAGCGCCTTTTTATAAATATGATCATGCAGATGATGGCTATAGAAAGTAGGAAATTGCTCTCTGCCACTGAAATTACATTCACTCCAATAAATAAATAAAAATTGATTTTAGCAAGTAAAGATATCTTGTAATATTGGTAAATCATTTTGATAATTTTAACCATTTATTTTTAGGATGGATGATTTTAAAACTCAAAATCAGTAAAAGTGTCTAGAAATATTGTGTTCTATTAAAACAAATCTAGTGTTTTTTTGTAGTTACTCAAGTTTGGGTTTAGGCATGTAGAAAATCAGAATATTACAGGGTTATTCCACAAAACATGGAACATAAGAATGTGATTAAATTTCAAAAATATGTAACAGGAATAAAATTTTAAAAACTTTCATGTTCTCTTCAGTATGGCTCTAGTGTAGAACAGGAACATGCTACACAGCTTTTGTGATTAAAAGTTATAAAAACACTGAAGTCATCATGCATTAAACCATGTACTGATTTTATAATCACATAACTCTTCATAATCAATGAAATGAATCTCCATTTTTTACATGTATTATTGTAAAATGTTTTGTTATTAATCTGTATGATGCTGGTGAATGGCGTTGTGCTTGTAACTGATTTCATTTTCTGAATATTTTGCCAATAAAATGTTATTTTTGCTCCTATTTTATTCTTAAAATGAGATAATCATTCACTGAACACATGGAGTTGATCAAACAGAGCACGAAAAGGTGAAAAATAAAAAGGGACAATATAGGGCAGTAATATTAAGTGTTTATTTTTACTAACTTTTAGATGTTGGAAATAAAAATCGCTCTACAGTCAATGTGTATGAATGTTTCTTCTCTGGTGCACACTGCATATCCAAATGCATGTTACAAATGATATGCAGATGACCTCATGTATGTTCATATTGTGAAATAAACTGTCCTCTTAAAGTTGTCATACTAGGTTCAAATCAACTCTTCTGATTTGTAAAATATTTCACAGCTGAGAGGGGCAGAGAAAGACATTTGTTCCAATAAGAAAACACAAAAGAAAGCACAAAGTCAGAGAAGATAAAGATGCCTATATTCTAAGGGGTGTTTTCTTCTTTCCCAATTTAATGTGCTAAGATAACCACGAGTTACTGAATTTTCATTGAAATGACATACTTTACCTTTAACTATATCACACCTATATACTGTACATGTATTAATGAGACATTAATGTCATGTATTAAGTGTAATGGGTGTGATGTCCATACCTATAGAGAGCGAGTAAAGAGAAGAGTTTATTTCATAAAAATGCTGTCTCGTTTCTGTTTGAATTCAGCGTCTTTAGCCAGTTAAAGCAAAGACAAAACACCTTCCATCATAATAAATTAAAGAAAGTAAATCTTTTGTTGAAGTCTGCCAATGCTTTCATAATTTCAAAGCTGTTTAATACTTTTTTTCAGTTCAAACACCTGATAATGTTTTGCACAAATTAATAAATAAGCTCAGACACAAACAGCCTATAAGTGAATTATTTAAATATTTATATAGTTCACTAAAAAACTAAACAAGTTAAATATGAGTAATTTTGGCATCATGCTTCAAATTTGTAGTTGCGCTGTATGAAAACGGTGACCCAGGGAATATTTTGAGACTGGTTTCATTCCAAATGTTAATGCAAACAAAAGTTATTAGCATTTTTGTAAATTTTATTATTAATGTTTAATGAATGGTGTATCACTGACCAATAGGCGGCGCTCTTACCAAATTAATGTGGCGTGGTCAGTGTGAGGTGACAATGGCACATACAAAGTTTGGCATCAATATGTCAAAGCTTTGCAGAGATACAGCTTCAGATGCAAGTTGGCATCTATCCAGCAAATTTGTTGACGCTGTTAAAAGAAACCGTTTTGTATATCGACACGAAATCCATAACTTTTTGCCAGCATGGTCTGAAGATGATGCAAGTCAAATTTGGTGAAAATTGGACGAATGGTCTAGGAGGAGTTCGAAAAAGTAGGTTTTCAATAATAATTAAAATGGAAGACAGAAAGTTCAGCCAATTTTGACTTAATTGGTGTCGATGTTCTCAGTATGATCCAATGAATATATCAAGTCCAGTTTTATTACAATAGCCCAATGTAATCAAATGTTATTAGCAGTTTTTGAACTTTTGGCCAGAAGGTGGCACTGCCCCTAAACTCTTTCAGTACTGTCAGGGCATGGTGCCGAAGACACATACCGAGTTTCGTAGCAATACGCCAATGCGCTTGTAAAATATAGCATTTTACAATTAAATTCAAAATTGCCGACACCCAAAAAGTAACAAATGGTGAGGATTGTATTTTTCTGGGACTTACATTAAAAATAATCTTACCCTATTTAAATAGTTATAATTTGTTTTGTTAGTATAATAGCATGTATTGAATCACTACGTGTCATTTCTATTCCCAAATCAGTTATGGCCTAAAACCACAAAAAGACAAACACAAGTTAACCCCGGTTTAATGGCACAAAGCAACAGACATCCAAACCAACATAAAGCACCAAAACCAACAACATGTATGCAGTACAAGGAAGCTGGCAGTTATTGCTTAACCCAGAAGAACTGGTTTATTATCCATGTCTAAAATATTATGGAGTGAGAATTTAACCACAGACCACAAAACTTTCTTTGATACCTTGAGAATTATCTTGGCACTTGAACAAGATTTAACCTGGTTTAGGTCCTGTCAGATTGCTACCGTTTGTATGTGAAGAGATGTCTCATCAAACACAAGTATGGTGTGCTACTGTTACAGTTCTGTCTGTTTGTTTTATTGGTTTCTCCCATTGTCTCCCCCCGTTGATCTGTCTGATTTGGTTTTGTCCTTGTTAGCATTATTTGGTTCACCTGTCTGTCATTATTAGTTACCCTTTATAAGTCTGTCTTTGTCTTTCGCCCCTTGTCGGTCTTTAACGTTTGTTTGTTCTACGTGTGTGGATTATCGCTCTGTGTTCCTGCCTGTTCCAGCTTATGCTACCAGAAGTTTATATTAAATATATTGTTGCTTGTTATCTCGTATCTCGTCTCGTTCCATCCAGCACGCAGCAACCCACGTAACAGCTACATGGCTCTGTACTACGTCCTCTGCTATTTTCACTGTTTATGCTTACCATGAATGACATTATCTTTAGATTTCATTTATGACAGTGATACTCTGTTTTATGTTTCATCCCAACCTGACAAACCTTCACAACTAGGCTAGTGTTGTTAATAATATGAAAGACTGGATAGTTCGTCATTTCCTTCTATTAAATTCTTATGAGGTTTTCGAAAGTTAAGAACCCAGGTGTGCTGTTGTCAGCAATTTGTTGGTTCAAAATGCAGCAGCTAGAGTGCTTATTAGATCACATCAGCCTAATTTTGTCACCACCTTATTTTTTAGGCTTATAGGTGTCAGACCCTTTAGTCTGTTGTGTGTGTGTTTTCCCCTGTGTATGCCCATATTTGGACTTTCCGTTTCCATTTCTGTTTTATTACATCACTGTTTGATTGTGCACCTGTCACCTGTCCCCCTGATTGGTTTGTTCTGTGTATTTAAGGTTTGGTTGTGTAGTTCAAGTTGGTCGGTGATTATATTGTCCTTCTGTTTTCGTTTGGTTACGTGGTTTTTGTTTTAGATTTCCCCACTGTTCCTGTCTTCTTGTGGATGATTTAATAAAGGTTTGTGCATTGGAACTCCTCGCTCATCCTCGTCATTTCCCTGACACAACAACCGTGACAATAGGTATGCTTGGGCTATGGGTGATTAAAAAACAACTCACAAATAAACTCACTTGTGATGATACACTTAGTTTGATTTCTTTCACACCTGGCCCCGTATTCACAAAACATTTTATCTTACCACTAAGAGTTCTCCTGAATTGCAGTAAAAGGTTTTAGCTAAAAGTTTTCTCTTAAAACCTATTCACAAAGCTGCTGAGGCAAACTTTTACTAAGGAATTGAGAGAAGTCTTCAGCTAAGAGTAAGGGCGGGGTTGACCTCGCTGCTATGGATGATGTCAGCATGCCTACTAACTGTGCACACAATGATTGGCTGATACGGGAGGGGTCTCTGTCAGAAATCTCATATTCAAATAAATGTTAAAAAAGTCCAAATTTTGCCACATTGAAATAAAGATTTTACCAGCTAATTGTCAGCCTTTTACATGTGTACTTCACGTAAACGGTTAGTGGACATGCAAATAAACAGCTTTTTAATTAACAGTAGAATAATCATGGCTGACAGTAAGACATGCAAACTTAAAAGCAAACCAAAATGAACACAAACACTGTACTTGATACTTCTTGCCCAAATTGTTAATGAAATCAGGGATATAGTCAAAGGAAAATTTGCAGTTGGGATAACCTCCAAAACCAAAAAAGATGCATTGGAAAACATATGTGTGCAAATAAATGCAGAATGTTTAAAAAACATTTACATTCCAAGGCAGATTACTGGCAGCAGCCATTTGTCTTGCTGAAAAAGACAATAGAAACCATTACATCATTTGTAATGGTTTTAATGGTTATAATAGGAATTGTATTGGCTTTAATGGTAACTGTGTAATGCTGCCTGTTGGTCTCTACTGGTAATTGGTCGCCTTCTGTTGGTGGCTTATTAAAACCATTAAACCTTAATGGAACATGTCCCAAAACACACTACAGGAAACCATTTTTTAATGGTTAAAAGTTCATGGTTTGTAATGTTTGTCATGGTATTTTTAGTGGAAACCATTAGAATTTCTGAGATGGTTTCCATTTATTTATTTATTTATTTATTTTAGCAGAGAGGATAGTTTGTGATTTGACCTAATGACTTAGAAATCCTCTTCACTACTCCTAACATTTCACAGGTTTAGGAAAAAATGTAGGAGTCCTAAATTTAGGACTGACACAGCCATTATTTTTTATGATTTTCTCCTAAATGGGTAACTTAGGAGCTACTTAAGATGTTTTGTAAATACGAGCCGTGACATTTTGATGTCATTCAAAGACTATCAGCTCAGTGTCATCCCTGGACTCTCTATTGCAGTTTTTGAGCTACAGGCAGTTGTCATTCCAAATATTATACTTGAAAGTGTCATCTCCTAGCAAACAATGCTAAAGAAGTGTAGGGACATGGAGAATGTTGAATGTGAGAACAGTCTTAACTGCCCTCCAAGACTGTGCTGAATTGTTTGGCTTTACCTACTCATGTGAGCAGTCTTCCTCACATATGAACATCATCAAGTGCCACCTGTGCTCATTGTTGACCAAGGAGAGTTTGAACACCTGCATGAAATTGAACTTGATCACCTATGAACCATACTACAAAACTATTATCAAAATGAAAAGGAAAATAAATAAATAAATAAATAAATAAATAAACAGCCAGAAGTCACACTAATTGTGAGTATCACCAATGGACTGTAAATGCATTTTATCATGGACATGTTTTCAGGTGTAAATTCAAGTGAAAGCCCCGCACAAAATGCAATTTCTTTATAATAGTAAAATAAGTTTTTGCAATGGTTCTTTACCAAAAATAAAAAGTTACCAAACCTGTTACAACATATGCTGTATTAAAATAATAAACATAATTTAAATGCTTAATGTACTTTTCAGTGTTTTCCAGCATTGTCTGCCTGTGTTCTCTCTTCCACTATCGCTGTTCTGACTGTTCTGAGCATATTTTAGCAACATTACATGGCTAAAACACACATCGGATGGCAATCGGAGGTTATCGCACACTCAATGGTGGTTTAAAGTGAGTTTTGAGTAAAAGCGGCATTTAAATCTTATTTATTGTCTTATGTAGCATGATGCTACAGTGTGCATGAATGGTTAAGTAAATAGGGCTGTCAGTCGATTAAAATTTTTAATCCAATTAATTACATGATGTGTTGATTAATTAATCAAAATATAAATGTGACTGAGAATACCCACAAAAGATTATTTAAAGCTACTTTTGTGTTAAATGAGAAAGTATCAAGTAGACATTACAAATTGTAGTTTTAGAAAGAACTGTGGAACATAAAATAAGGTTTTTTTTGTTCATATAATGAAAGTCATGGTAACCAAAACAGAACTTTTTTTAATTGAAAAAACAACATTATTATAACGGTGTAATTGCAAAGAGAACAAACATCTCTAATGACATGGATAAATTAATAAGTGAGTGAATGAATAAACATGTTCATTCATTCTCTTTGCATTTACACAGTTTTCCAAAAGTTTGTTTCTCCATCACTTTGTGCCTGTGACAGAGTTTACCCTTAAATGTTTCATGATAAAGGGAGCGAAATGAGATGCAACTCCTCTGATCCTCATGCGTGGATGAGCTATACTCGTAAATAAATGTTCAGTTGTGTGACATTGCTATATTACGTAAATAATAATTAATAATTTCCGTTATCTAAACCAGTTGTATTGATTTCAACACTTTAAAAGCCTGTGATCGCAATTCATAATAAAGACCATTTGTGATTTCTCAATAAAAGATTAAGTATCTTGGTCTTCATATCACAAAAGATTAAAAATAACTTTTAAATATGCTAAAGCAATTAAGAATTTGTAGAATCAGAATGAGGAATTTTTGCTGTAATTAACTAAAACTGAAAACTTGAGGAGACCCAAAGGATGCGGTGACTCAGGAAGGTCTTTTCAAGTATTTAATTAAGTTGCCTTGAGAAAGCCAACTTACTGAAATCCTATTTAAACTTATTATTATTAAGTTGGCTTGGGAAAGCCAACTTACTGAAATTGTATTTAAACTTATTATTATTAAGTTGGCTTGGGAAAGCCAACTTACTGAAATTGTATTTAAACTTATTATTAAGTTGGCTTGAGAAAGCCAACTTACTGATATGCTATTTAAACTTATTATTAAGTTGGCTTGAGAAAGCCAACTTACTGATATGCTATTTAAACTTATTATTAGTGGTGCTTGCCAAAGGCGAAGCATCACTATTACTATCTCACATACTTATTATTATTATTATTATTATTATTATTCTTCTTCTTCCGTACAAATTTCGGCGCGTAACTCGTCCCGCAGTTTTTGTCACAGACCCATGAAACGGGCGTCAAATCATGCGGCCTATTCGGGAATGGTGTGCTATGACTTTTATAAGCGATCGGGTGTACGATGATCGTACACGGGGCGAAAAATCAGCCGAAAAATCCCATAGACAATGCATTACGGCCAACTTTGAGGGGTCGTAGCGCCGAGTGAGAATTTCGTAGAAACATGCGATTCACCACATTTGGAGAGGCTGGCAGGCTGTGCAAGAACATACCTCGCAGTGGGGTATAAGTTGTACCCCTGGGGCGCAAGAGACCCCCAAAGTGGCCCCATTGACATACTATGGGGAGGGACGGCCCATTAAAAAGCATGTTTTTTTCCTACTATGGTAATTTACATAGGAATTTTGCATTGAACATAACTCTGGTTTGCAGTGTCATAGAAACTTGGGGGAGGGCTCATTTAACTCAGCCAACCAATCAGACTCTCAGGATCACCAATAAGCTTTCAAGCCACGCCCTAGCAACCGTTTAGAGCACCCTAGCAACAGATCCCATAGACCACCATTATAAATGGATAGATGAATATCTTTGGATCACAGTGTCATAGAGACATGGGGGTGGGCTCATTTGATTCGGGGCAGTAAACAGCCAATCATGAATCAGCTCCACCACTTCCTAGCCACTTCCTAGCAACCACTATCGAGCACCCTAGCAACCCAAACCTGAAGAGGCATATCTTCAAATCTGAACGCCATAGAGACATGGGGGTTGGTTTATATCATTCATGCTGGCAGGCAGACTTTGGAGTGTCATCATTGGTAGTTGCCAAGCCACTCCCTAGCAACCAAACACAGTACCCTAGCAACCATTTATCAAGACCTATATCTCTACATCAGAACATCGTAGAGACACGGGACTTGGTTCTTTTGACTCATGCTAGCAAATAGGAATCCTTAAGATGCTAGTCATGCTAGTAGTGAATAGCTACATGCTAATAGTGATTAGCTAAGTGTTTAATCAGGCTAAGAACTCTATAAGACTCCATAGTAATGATCTGTGACAACTAGTAACTACCTAACAACACTCTAGCAACCACCCTGGGTACCTTAGCAACCGCCCTAGCAACCACCCCGAGTACCCTAGCAACCGCATAGCAACACCCTAGCAACCACCCCGGTTACCCTAGCAACCGCATAGCAACACCTTAGCAACCACCCCGAAAATTCTAGCAACTTCTAGTAACTACACTCGTTACCCTAGCAACCGTGATAGCAACACCTTAGGGCAACCACCTCGTTACCCTAGCAAACGTGATAGCAACACCTTAGTTAAATCCACCCTGGGTACCCTAGCAACCTCTAGCAACCACTCAGAGTAATTCTAGCAACCGTGATATAAACACCAGCAAATTCACCCTAAAGCTACCCTAGCAACCGTGATAGCAACACCTTTTAGCAACTACACTTAAATAACCTAGCAACCGCCTCTAGCAACCACCCCGGAAGTACCCCAGCAACTGCATAGCAACACTCCTAGCAACCACCCCAGTTACCTCTAGTAAACCAGATAGCAACATTCCTTAGTGGTTCACAATTCTGGGTACCCTAGCAAACCGCCTCTAGCAACCACCCCGAAAATTCTAGCAACCACATAGCAACAACACCCCTATAACCACCCCTGCTAATTCTAGCAACCACACATAGCAACACCTTAGCAAACCACCCTGGGTACCCTAGCAACCACTCCGGTTACCCTAGCAACTGCATAGCCACAGCCTAGCAACCATCCTGGGTACCCTAGCAACCCCCTTAGCAACCACCCCAATTACCCTAGCAACTGCATAGCAACACCCTAGCAACCACCCTGAGTACCCTAGCAACAGTCCTAGTAACCACCCCGAGTACCATAGCAACCGCATAGCAACATCTTAGCAACCGAGTGCCGAGTTTTGCCACTGCAAGCACCACTAACATTTTCTTCAGGAAATGTACATATCTAGTATTACTATTACTATTCGCCCTGACAAAACTTCGGCACGTAACTCGTCCTGCACCGTTTGTCGTAGACCCATGAATGAGGTGTCAAATCGACCGGCTCATTGAGGAGAGGTGTGCTATGACTTTTCTAAGCAATCGGGTGTACGATGATCGTACAGTGGGCGAAAATATGGCCAAAAAACCCCCCATAGACTCACAATGGCGGAATGTTCTTGACTTTGAATCTCAACTGTCACTTTCTCACACACACACACACACATGCAGGGCCTTAGGAACCCTTTCTCTCTCTGACTCTTTCATATTCCTTTGACTTTTCAAGTAACCAATAAGTAATGACCTATGACCTTCATAGTCACACACTAGCAATCACTTGCAGCAGCACCCTAGCAACCGAGTGCCGAGTTTTGCCACGGCAAGCACCACTCACATTTTCTTCAGGAAATGTACATATCTAGTGTTACTATTACTATTCGCCCTGACAAAACTTCGGCGCGTAACTCGTCCCGTACCGTTTGTCGTAGACCCATGAATGAGGTGTCAAATCGTGCGGCTTATTGAGGAGAGGTGTGCTATGACTTTACACAGTGGACGAAAAAGCAGGCAAAAAAATCCCATAGACTTACAATGGCGGAATGTTCATGAATTTGAATCTCAACTGTCACTTTTTCACACACACACACACACACACACACACACATGCAGGGCTTTAGGAACCCTTTCTCTCGCTAACTCTCTCATACTCATTTGACTTTTCAAGTCAACCAATAAGTAATGACCTATGACCGTAATAGTCAAACCCTAGCAACCACTTACAGGACCCTAGCAACTGAAGGCCGAGTTTTGCCACGGCAAGCACCACTCACATTTTCTTCAGGAAATGTACATATCTAGTATTACTATTACTATTCGCCCTGACAAAACTTCGGCGCGTAACTCGTCCCGCACCGTTTGTCACAGACCCATGAATGAGGTGTCAAATCGACCGGCTTACTGGGGAGAGGTGTGCTATGACTTTTCTAAGCGTTCGGGCGTACGATGATCGTACAGCGGGCGAAAAAGTTGGGCTAAAAAATCCCATAGACTTACAATGGCAGAATGTTCATGAATTTGAATCTCAACTGTCACTTTCTCTCACATTCATTTGACTTATCTTTCAGGTAACCAATGAGTAATGACCTATGATCTTCGTAGCCACACCCTAGCAACCGCTTACAGCCCCCTAGCAACCGAGGGCCGAGTTTTGCCACTGCAAGCACCACTCACATTTTCTTCAGGAAATGTACATATCTAGTATTACTATTACTATTCGCCCTGACAAAACTTCGGCGCGTAACTCGTCCCGCACCGTTTGTCACAGACCCATGAATGAGGTGTCAAATCGACCGGCTTACTGGGGAGAGGTGTGCTATGACTTTTCTAAGCGTTCGGGCGTACGATGATCGTACAGCGGGCGAAAAAGTGGGCTAAAAAATCCCATAGACTTACAATGGCAGAATGTTCATGAATTTGAATCTCAACTGTCACTTTCTCTCACATTCATTTGACTTATCTTTCAGGTAACCAATGAGTAATGACCTATGATCTTCGTAGCCACACCCTAGCAACCGCTTACAGCCCCCTAGCAACCGAGGGCCGAGTTTTGCCACTGCAAGCACCACTCACATTTTCTTCAGGAAATGTACATATCTAGTTAGTGGTGCTTGCGAAGCAAAGCATCACTATTACTATCTCACATACTTATTATTATTATTATAATAGATTCCGTACAAATTTCGGCGCGTAACTAGTCCCGCAGTTTTTGTCACAGACCCACGAAACGGGTGTCAAATCGTGCGGCCTATTCGGGAATGGTGTGCTATGACTTTTATAAGCGATCGGGGGTACGATGTGCGCACACGGGGCGAAAAATCAGCCGAAAAATCCCATAGACAATGCATTACGGCCAACTTTGAGGGGTCGTAGCGCAGAGCGAGAATTTCGTAGAAACATGCGATTCGCCACATTTGGAGAGGCTCGCAAACTGTGCGAGAACATACCTCACAATGGGGTATAAGTTGTACCCCTGGGGCGCAAGAGCCCCCCAAAGTGGCCCCATTGACATACTATGGGGAGGGACGGCCCATTAAAAAGCATGTTTTTTTCCTACTATGGTAATTTACATAGGAATTTTGCATTGAACATAACTCTGGTTTACAGTGTCATAGAGACATGGGGGAGGGCTCATTTAACTCCGTCAACCAATCAGACTCTCAGGATCACTGTGAAGCTGTCAAGCCACGCCCTAGCAACCATTTAGAGCACCCTAGCAACAGATCCCATAGACCACCATTATAAAAGCGCAGATGGACATCTTTGGATCACAGTGTCATAGAGACATGGGGGTGGGCTCATTTGATTCGGGGCAGCAAACAGCCAATCATGAATCACCATAGACACTTCCTAGCCACGCCCTAGCAACCACTATTGAGCACCCTAGCAACCCAAACCTACACAGACATATCTTCAAATCTGAATGTGATAGAGACATGGGGGTGGGCTCATTTGACTCAGGGCAGTTAACAGCCAATCATAAATTACCTTCACCACTTCCTAGCCACGCCCTAGCAACCACTATCGAGGACCCTAGCAACCCAAACCCACACAGGCATATCTTCAAATCTGAATGTCATAGAGACTTGGGGGTTGGTTTACATCATTCATGCTGGCAGGCAGCCTTTGGAGTGTCATTATTGGTAGCTGCCAAGCCACTCCCTAGCAACCAAACAGAGTACCCTAGCAACCATTTAGCAAGACCTATATCTCTACATCAGAACATCGTAGAGACATGGGAGTTGGTTCTTTTGACTCATGCTTGCAAATAGGAATCCTTAAGATGCTAGTCATGCTAGCAGTGAATAGCTACATGCTAATAGTGATTAGCTAAGTGTTTAATCAGGCTAAGAACTCTATAACACTCCACAGTAATGATCTGTGACAACTAGTAACTGCCTAACAACACTCTAGCAACCACCCCAAGTACCTTAGCAACCGCCCTAGCAACCACCCCATGTACCCTAGCAACCGCATAGCAACACCCTAGCAACCACCCTGGATACCCTAGCAACGGCATAGCAACACCTTAGCAACCACCCTGGGTACCTTAGCAACCGCCCTAGCAACCGGCCTAGTAACCACTCGTTACTCCTAGAACTGTGATAGTTGGAACACCTAGCAACCACCCTTGTACTCTAGTAACCACTCTAGCAACCACCCCAAGTACCTCTAGCAACTGTGATAGCAACACCTTTAGTAAATCCACTTGGTTACCCTAAGAACTACATGGTAACACCCTAGCAACCAATTCTGTTACCCTAGTAACTCTAGTAAATCCACCTCCCCCGAGTAAATTTTAGTAAATCATGATAAGAATAATTCTAGGTGAACCACTGGTTACTCTAGTAACCAGATAAGAACACCTTAGTAACCACCTCTAGTTACCCTAGTAACCATTTCAAGAACCACCCTTCTGAAAATTCTAGTAAACCGTGATAGTAACACCTATAACCAATTTGTACCCTAGCAATCACTTAGTAACCACCTCAGTGCTCCTAAAGAACGGTATAGCAACACCCTCTAAGAAATCCGACTTCAAGTTACTCCTAGTGTCCAGATAGCAACACCTAGCAAAACTTTCACTCCTAGTGTACCCCAAGAATCACTCTAGCAACCACCCTGGGTACCCTAGCAACCGCCCTAGCAACCACCCTGGGTACCCTAGCAACCATTAAGTAATGACCTATGACCTTAATAGTCACACCCTAGCAACCACTTACAGCACCCTAGCAACCGAGGGCCGAGTTTTGCCACTGCAAGCACCACTCACATTTTCTTCAGGAAATGTACATATCTAGTGTTACTATTACTATTCGCCCTGACAAAACTTTGGTGCGTAACTCGTCCCGCACCGTTTGTCGTAGACCCATGAATGAGGTGTCAAATCGTGCGGCTTATTGAGGAGAGGTGTGCTATGACTTTTCTAAGCGATCGGGCGTATGATGTTCGCACAGCGGACGAAAAAGCGGGCAAAAAAATCCCATAGACTTACAATGGTAGAATGTTCATGAATTTGAATCTCAACTGTCACTTTCTCTCACACACACACATGCAGGGCCATAGGAACCCTTTCTCTCTCTAACTCTCAAACTCAATTAACTTTTCAAGTAACCAATAAGTAATGACCTATGACCTTTATAGTCACACCCTAGCAACCACTTACAGCACCCTAGCAACCGGAGGGCGAGTTTTGCCACGGCAAGCACCACTCACATTTTCTTCAGGAAATGTACATATCTAGTTAAGTTGGCTTGAGAAAGCCAACTTACTGATATGCTATTTAAACTTATTATTATTATTATTCTTCTTACTAAAACTGTTAACTCTAACTCGTCCTAGAGCTTTAACTCTACAAACTCCAAACTCAGCCCAGATCTTTAGACTGATATGGCCGGGTGTGCTATATCTTTTCTAACTGATCGGACTTACGGTTTTCCTAAAAATGACGTTTAAAACTGGGAAAAATCCCATAGACTTACATTGACTGAATGTTCAAATGAGCCAACACTTTTCAAATCCCAACTGTCAAAATCCCCAGAATCCTTTGAGCCTCAATCAAACTTCCCTTCTATGTACTGTATTTCTAATCCATTCAAACTCATTGAAACTCATTCAGACTCATCTATCTATCTATCATCTAACCCTATCTATCTATCTATCTATCTATCTATCTATCATCTAACCTTATCTATCTATCTATCTATCTATCTATCTATCTATCTATCTATCATCTAACCTTATCTATCTATCTATCTATCTATCTATCTATCTATCTATCATCTAACCTTATCTATCTATCTATCTATCTATCTATCATCTAACCTTATCTATCTATCTATCTATCTATCTATCTATCTATCTATCATCTAACCTTATCTATCTATCTATCTATCTATCATCTAACCTTATCTATCTATCTATCTATATATCTATCTATCTATCATCTAACCTTATCTATCTATCTATCTATATATCTATCTATCACTAGCCAAACTAGAGTCATGCTAGTAGCCTGCTAATCATGCTAGTAACATGCTAGTAACTGGCAAATCATGCTAGTAACATGCTATCAACTTCGCTAATCATGCTAGTAACATGCTAGTAACTGGCTAATCATGCTAGTAACATGCTAGCAAGTTTGCTAATCATGCTATAAACATGCTAGCAACTTGCTAATCACATTAGAAACATGTTAACGACATGCTAATCATGCTAGAAACATGCTAGCGACATGCTAGTCATGCTAGAAACAGGCTAACAACATGCTAATCATGCTAGAAACATGCTAGCAACATGCTAATCATGCTAGAAACCTGTTAGCAACTTTGCTAATCATGCTAGGAACATGCTAGCGACATGCTAATCATGCTAGACACATGCTAGCGACATGCTAGTCATGGTAGAAACATGCTAGCAACTTTGCTAATCATGCTAGAAACATGCTAACGACATGCTAATCATGCTAGAAACATGCTAGCATCTTTGCTAATCATGCTAGAAACATGCTAGCAACTTTGCTAATCATGGCAGAAACATGCTAACTACATGTTAGTCATGTTATAAACATGCTAGCGACATGCTAATCATGCTAGAAACATGCTAGTGACATGCTAGTCATGTTAGAAACATGCTAGCGACATGCTAATCATGCTAGAAACATGCTAGTGACATGCTAGTCATGCTAGAAACATGCTAGCGACATGCTAATCATGCTAGAAACATGCTAGCAACTTTGCTAATCATGTTAGAAACATGCTAGCAACTTTGCTAATCATGCTATAAACATGCTAGCGACATGCCAATCATGTTAGAAACATGCTAGCAACTTTGCTAATCATGCTAGAAACATGTTAACGACATGCTAATCATGCTAGAAACATGCTAGCGACATGCTAGAAACATGCTAGCAACTTTGTTAATCATAAACATGCTAAATTTCATGCTAATCATGCTAGAAACATGCTAACCGCCTCTATGCTAATCATGCTAGAAAACATGCTAAATACATGCTGATCATGTTAAACATGTTGACATGCTAGTCATGTTAAACATACAAGAACTTTGCTAATCATGCTAAAAACATGCTGCTGACATGCTAATCATGCTGTAGCCTATCAAAATGTTAGTCATAAATATGCTAAGAATACGCTAGTCATGCTAAACATAAATACATGTTAGTCATGTTAGAAACATGCTAGCCTCATGCTAATCATGCTAGAAACATGCTAGCGACATGCTAGTCATGCTAGAAACATGCTAGCGACATGCTGATCATGTTAGAAACATGCTAGCAACTTTGCTAATCATGTTAGAAACATGCTAGCGACATGCTAATCATGTTAGAAACATGCTAACGACATGCTAGTCATGCTAGAAACATGTTAGCAACTTTGCTAATCATGCTAGAAACATGCTAGCGACATGCTACCGACATTAATCATGTTGGAAACATGCTAGCGACATGCTAATCATGTTAGAAACATGCTAGCAACTTTGCTAATCATGCTAGCAACATGCTAATCATGTTAGAATTATGCTAACGACATGCTAGTCATGTTAGAAAAAACATGCTAGCAACTTTGTTAATCATGCTAGTCATTGCTAACGCCCCATGCATCTTTCTGTCGATTGATAATCTGACCAATACTATCTATCTGTCTATCTATCTATCTATCTGACATTCAAACTTTAAAACTTCTAAATATTTCAGACTGAAAACCATCCAAACTTAAAACTTCTTGAACTATTTAAACTTTTGAAACTTTTCAAACTTTTTAAACTTTTTAAACTTTTTCAAACTTTCTGGTCCGGCTTTCTCAAGCCAACTTAAAGTTTGTCTTGACGAACTTTTTTATCTAGTTATTCTTCTTCTTCTTATTTTTCTTAACGCAAATTTTTTGGACACCTACTCCTCCTAGACCGTTCAAGCTACATACTCCAAACTCGGGTCAGATCTTCATACTGTTCTGACTTAGTGTGCTATATCTTTTCAGACTGGTTTGAGTTACGGTTTTCTTAAAAATTAATATTAAAAATCATAAAAAGTCCCATAGACTTTCACTGACCAAAAGTCCATGTCTGTTTGAACTATGTTTAATGTAAACTGCTAGAAGCCATTGATACTCAATTAAGCTTTAAGCTATCTATGTTCTTTCTAACTAATAACTAATCTATCTATCTGTCTATCTATCTATCTATCTATTTATCTTCAAACCTTATCTATCTATCTATCTATCTATCTATCTTCAAACCTTATCTATCTATCTATCTATCTATCTATCTATCTATCTTCAAACCTTTATCTATCTATCTATCTGTTCATCTATCTATCTATCTTCAAACCCTATTCATGTATCTATTCATTCATCTATCTATCTTCAAACTCATCTATCTATCTATCTATCTGTTCATTCATCTATCTATCTATCTATCTATCTTCAAACCCATCTATCTATCTATCTATCTATCTGTTCATTCATCTATCTATCTTCAAACTCCTATCTATCTATCTATCTATCTATCTATCTTCAAACCTTATCTATCTATCTATCTATCTATCTATCTATCTATCTATCATTTAACCATTACTATCTATCTATTTATCTATGGCTAGCAACCAGAATTGTGCTATCAACTTTGCTAATCATGTTAGAAACATGCTAGCAACTTGTTAGTCATGCTAGAAACATGTTAGCGGCTTTGCTAATCATGCTAGAAACATGCTAGCGACTTTGCTAATCATGCTAGAAACATGTTAGCAACTTGCTAATCATGCTAGAAACATGCCAGCGACATGCTAGTCATGCTAAAAAACATGCTAGCGACATGCTAGT